>JAYESA010000006.1:234434124-234505386 GCA_036927795.1 Iris macrosiphon
TATATATATATATATATATATATATATATATATATATATATATATATATATATATATATATATATATATATATATATATATATATATATATATATATATATATATATATATATATATATATATATATATATATATATATACACTTACACACACACACACACACACACACACACACACACACATATATATATATATATATATATATCTATACAAACACACACACACACACACACACACACACACACACACACACACACACATATATATATATATATATATATATATATATATATATATATATATATATATAAACACACTTACACACATATATATATATATATACAAACACACACACACACACACACACATATATATATATATATATATATATATATATATATATATATATATATATATATATACACACTCACACACACACACACACACACACACACACACACATATATATATATATATATATATATATATATATATATATATATATAACCACACACTCATACACAAACACACACACACACAACCTCACCAACACACGCACAACCACCCCTATACATACATATATATATATATATATATATATATATATATATATATATATATATATATATATATATATATATATATATATATATATAATATAACACGAAAACCCTAGTACACACTTCCCAAGGCTAAACAAATCCGCGCACAAGCCCGAAACCTAGAAACCAAGTCGAAATGGCCATTTGGTCATTTCGACGAACACTTGGTGTGTGGCTCGCGATACCTCGTGAAACGCACACCAAACCTACTCGAAATCGACCCAAAATTTATCCACAAGTTCTAATTGATGCCTAGAATCTTAAAAAAATGCTAACTCTCCGATTCTAGGTCCGTGGCAAAATTTTACATGCACGTGGAACCCACGACGAAGAAAAAAACCCCAAATCGTCCGAAACGCCCAAAACTCCGCGATACGACCTCACGTGTCCGAACGGAGATACGTACCTACCCTCAAGACACCCAAGCATGTCTACCTAGGTCCGTTTAACCTAGGACAACACCTAAAATTGGGCCAATCTCGGATTTTACCCAAAATTGACACAAAATCTAATGTCAAAGTCTCCAAACACAACCAAACAAGTTCTAACTTCCTCCCATGGGTAGCCCTAAGGTCTAGAAAGGTTATAAACTACTAATTATACTATATTAGAGCAATCACTAAGAGAAAAGTTAGGGTTTACCTCTTGGGAGTTAAAATTTCAAGGTCAAAGTCTCCAAAAACTCTCAAATCCACCACACCAAGTCTCAAAGCCTCCAAATCAAGCTTCTACACCAAGTCTAGGCTCAATACACCTAGGTTAGGGGAAAATAAAAGGTTAGGATTTTGCATTTATGGAAGAAGTAAATGAAGGAAGAGGAGGAAGGTGAAATACTTACTTGGAATGGAGAAAAGTAAATGGAAGGAAGTGAAGTGAAGAAGGAGAAGGGAGAGAAGAAAATGAAGATGGAGAAATGAAAATGAAGGGGGGGTGTGGTTATGGCCGGCCATGTATAGAAAAATAGGGTTAGGGTTTTGTAGCTTAAACACAAAGACCAAAATATCCTTAATTTAAGTCATCCAAAATAGGGTTTGGGTTTAGGGTTTCTTAAGGCATTCTAACTAATCCAAAACAACCCAGCTAGATAATTAAAAATAAAATAACTATTCTAAACATATAAATGAGTCTGACAAGGGCGTTGGTTGGGTCTGACATGGGTCCACTAGGGTCTGACTTGGGTCCAGACTTGCCAAAATCCCAAAACAACTAATAAAAATAAATACAACTACTAATTAAATATAAATACAATTATTTATGATCAATACACAATTTACCAAATTAAAAATAAAAATAAAATTCTATTTTCTAGAATTGGGTAGTGACAAGATGCGATTTGGTTCTGTTTCGTTTGAAAATACTAAAAGAATTTATTCGATTTTGATTTCGGCCCAAAACCGAAAAGTAAATAAGACTTACATAATTATGTAAATATTCTCAATTTTATACGTATTTTACAATTAAAACGTGTATAATTGTGTGTATATTTTGAAAAAAATAATTCTATATATGTGCTTGAAGTCCAACTTTGATAATTTAATAACGAATTTTGTTAACATGTGTCATAAGGACACATGTTACTTTTTTAATATTTATTGGAAGTAGAAGACAATTTTAAAGTAAAAAAAAGCTAGAAAAAGTTACTCTTTTTAATGCTTATTAGATATAGATGACAATTTTAAAACAAAAAATTACTCATTAATTGTCCTTAACATATGTCCTTATGTCAAATGTTAACAAAATTGTTTAATAACTAGTCCAACTTTGTACACAAATTTGAAATGTGTGTATAAAAATTATAATTTTTAATATAATTTAACCACGATTCAAACTTTGGACCCGGCCGATTAAACAATAGAAATAGTTGTTGGATTGTATCTCGTTTCCGGTTGAGCGTTCAAAGGAGGACGACAATGGAGTTTGTAATTTAGTCCCACAACGGATATGAGATGAGATCTAAGATGTAGATAATTGAAATTGGTCATATAAAAATTCTCTTTTAAGGCATATGGGCACAATCCAATATCGCACATCATGGACCAACTCTGGTTCGTGTCACACCGCATTTCCAACAGTAGCATCAGAGCCCAAGGATACGAAATTAGGAATATGATACATATTTTTGTAGTGTTTGTGCTTCCTAGATGGCTTGAGAGCAGCAGCAGCAGCAGTATCAGCAGCATCAGAAACGAATCAAGATGTCTAATAATCAAAGTCTGGTAACCATACTAGTACTTGCCATCGAAAAATTTGACGAAAGTTTTAGGATCGTGTAAACACCCTAAATTTTTAGATTTTTAAAATCAATTTTTGGAATTAATATGCAATTTTTCAGGAATTTACATAGGCCCTATAGAGAGTTTGTAATTTTTAATTACCAATAACTAACATTAAACAGAAATGAAAATATGATTTTATGATGTAAAATAGAAAACCGGACTTAGGGTAATTTTCTGGGATTTTATTGGGCCTCAGACCTATTTTTAAAAGCCTAAAGACTAATTTCTAATTAAATTAATTTATTATTATTATTATTATTATTTACTGTTATTATTAATATATTTTTATTATATTTTGGTTTTGGGCCCGGCCCGGCCCAGTGGGCCGAGCCCGTTGAACCCAGCCCTGCCCTCTACCAGCCTAGCGGGTCGGGCGGGTCGGCCAGACCCGAACCCGCGCCCGACCCGACCCGCATCTCCCTCACCCTCTCCCCTCCCACGTTCGACCCCACGCCTCCCCACGGTTTCAGCCGCGTTCTCCGGCGACGTGGCCGGAGAACCGCCTGGCCTCCCCCACGACCCCTCCGACCTCTCCGCCACATCGTCCCCGGCCAGCCCTCCCTCGACCCCTATTTAACCCCCTCTTCTCCGCCTCTCTTCCCCCCAAACCCGAACCCTAACCCTAACCACCCCGACTCCGGCCACCCCCTCTACCGGAGCCCGCCGACCAGCGCACCTCAAGCGCCGCCCCGACCCTGCTGCAGCGCCGACCCCGGCTGCCCTTCCTCTTCCTCCTCCTCCCCCAGGCCGAGCCGACCTTCCCCAGGCGGAGAAACCCCCAGGCGGACCCGACGCCGGCCATCCCTAGCTCCCCGACCCCCTCGGCGCCGCCCTAGCCGGTCGACGACCCCCAGCCAGCCCCCAGCCAGCTCCGCCCTAGGCCGACGACGCCTCGCCAACCGTCCAGCGCTCCTCCAGCGCAGCCCCGGACACGCGGACACAGCCCAGCCCTAGGCCGGACACAGCCCAGGACATGAACTCGCGTGTCGGACACTGTTCAAAACCCGGTTTCTCGGGTCCCCTTCAGGTACTCGTAACTTGCACCTTGGATCTCTGTTTTCGATTCTGTAAATTTCTTCGCGTCCTGTGGTGATCGCACACCGCGATCCAAAAACAGGAAAAACCAGACCCTGTTTCACCCCAGAACTGAGTGCGCCCCGCCAAACGGGACGACTTGGTCGCGTGCGGTCTTCACAGATACGTGCGCCTTGTCGATACGGACGTGTGGGACTTCGCAGAAACTAATTCGGGTGTGCGTGCACACCGGAATCAACGCGTATCCGCGGACATCGTCCCGTATCCGCCTTTTCTGCAATTCACCCTAACTTTGTGCACACACGTCGGATCGAGACGAAACTTACGCCATCGGACTCGTAGCGATACGCTGGTCCTGTGGGTCAAGTTTGGTCTGATTCTGAGAACGTTGACGAAATTGCGTGTCGTGGGCCCCACAGGCCCCGCTCGACGGGCGATTTCATGATCGGCTCATCGAAATTCAAATCTGGAAATTCTGTTGGGTTCATATCAGCGTTCCTGACCTGTTGACACTAAGTTTGGTGAATTTGGAGACCGTTGACCCTAACACGTTTTTCGGTGCAAAGCGGGCCCACCGGTGGACCCCGTTTTGGGCCAAAATTGCCGTTTTTGCCTTTGTCTCCAAATTGGACCCAAGGACAGGCGTTCCTAGCTGTTTGACACCTTCTGAGCGTGATGGTACTGTTTATTTCAGCTTTCGGAGACATCTCTGGAAATTTCCGAAACCAGGACCTAAGTGGAATTCAAACCTCAGGCAAGTGCACCTTGCCAAACTTGCAGTCATTATTTTCATATTTTCTGTAAAAATACTCTGCTGGATTTCTTGTGCAAATTCATATAAACTGATTTAAACTGCTTAACCTAGGGAACGTATGACGTACCTAGTGTCCGATCATAGTCGGGTACCGACACCGTACGCGGTGTTGGGTTCGTCATTTAGAGATAGATTTACGATTCCCTTACTTTGTACTTGACCTATCAAGTACCCTACAACCCAGGACACTTGACACTATCATGGACAGAATCCTCCTGAGATATTCGTGGTGATTCTGTATAGGATACAGGACTTGATAGAGACATTTATTATAGACAGTATGACTTGTTGCATTAGTTATAATCCCGCTGACATGGACATGAGACGTTATGGTCATGGCTTGCGTGATTACATTGGGTGGGGAGAGACACACAGGCTACAGGCTGTTCTACATATATATCTACTATTATTGTGAGGTTGTAGACTCTCCAGCAGAGCTAGACCCTTTACGTGTTATTACTGCTACCGGCTCCCCGATACAGAGCTTGTAGCGGTCTCAGCCTGAGTACTAGTGTTGCTCTCATTTGCATATCACATAGATGGTTACTTAGTTTACCCTGCTGTTCATTTATTTATTGCACTGCTTATTCATTTGGCTTGTTTTATTTTGTGCCTTGCTATGTCCACTGAGGACCTGGAATAGATTATGTCCCCAGGTTTAGCTGAGGAGCAGTATCCCGAGGTATACGGGACAGGAGCTGAAGCTATTGCTGGAATAAAATCGAACACTGAAGACGAGGTGACTGCCGAAGACTTCTCCTGAGTGCCTGTTCCAGTACTCAGTATTTATTTCATGTTTATCTCTTGTTCCTGGCCTATAGAGCCAGTTTATTCAGACTTAAGTCGGGTTGTTTCTCCGACTGACTTGCTGTGATTATTGTTGCTACTTATTTCCATTCCATTATGCAGTTATTTCTTTATGGATGAGATTAGTGTGACTTGTTGTAGTAGACCTTATTTACAGCTTAAGTACGCCCTGATGGCTCTATTAAATTGGGTTATCCATCGGTGCGTGCTGCTGGCCATTGCCACGTGTCCAGTCCCTCGATATTTTGGGACTGGGGCGTGACATAGTTTTTATGGTGGCCCATGCAGGTCCTGACTAAATTGTTCAATTTCAACTTAGGAACCGGACAGGCCTGCAATAGGATAGGTTATAGGATCTCATCCATTGATTGAATCATTTTTGAACTCTATGTCGAATTCAATTTAATTACTTGAATTGCATCCTGTTTTGATTCCTCTGTGCGTTCTCATTGTTTCCTTTTGGTGCAGAGTTATGGATCCCAGAAGTGGTGACGAGACCCCCTTGGGTACACCGACTGAAGCAGGGTTTACCTGCGAAGCTGGAACGACGCCAGATACCAGAGGACAATCCTCTCAGAGCAATCAAACTGGCCAGCCAAGTTCCAGGTTCAGGCGTGATGACATCCCGCCTCCTCCCCAGTTCCCTCCTGCGATGCCTGTCTTTCCCCCAGGACAGGCAATGGACGGCCAGCAAATATTCCAGATGTTCTACGCCATGATGCAGGCACAACAACAGATCCAACAGGAGACCCAACGCCGAGAGGCCGAGAACCTAAGGAACAGCCTAGTCGCAGCATTGGAACATGCAAATCCACCAAATAGGCGGCCAGCGACGGGATCTATCACGGATTTTCGTCAACTCAAGTCCCGTACCTTCTCGGGCAAGGAAGGACCAACTGAAGTGCATGAATGGCTTACAAACACTCAGCATCAGTTGGAGGCCGCCGAACTACCAAGGGACAAATGGATGACTGCCGTCAGGATGCAACTGACGGACAACGCACATCATTGGTGGTTGTCCGAAGAAAGAAGGCTCGGACATGATCAGGTTACCTGGAAGGAGTTTTTCAGACTCTTCCAGAAAATGTACATCCCTGCTGTGGCTCGGTTAGAACTCCAAGACAGATTCAACCGCCTGATCCAGGGCAACATGACGGTGGAGGAATATAACGCTGAATTCATTCGCCTGAGCCGCTTCGCCCCTTCGCTAATTCCTACCGAAGAGGAGAAGACGGAAAAGTTCTTTGATGGGCTCAGGTTCGAGCTTCAGAAGTTAATCGGATCGGTCGCGCCCACCTCTTACACCGACGTCCTAGCTGCAGTACGTCGGCTGGAGCGCGTTACTCGGAGGGAATCAAGCCTGAAACGTCCCTTCTCCTCAGCACCGTCCAAGTCATCACCAGGGGAATCTGCTAAACGGCCCCAGAAGAGCCCGCCTCCAAGAGCAGCAACTAAGAACCTGCCTACTTGCCATTACTGCAGCAAGGTAGGACATATTGAAAAGGAATGTCGACGCAAGCTGGGACTCTGCCTGGTTTGCGGATCTGGACAACACTTCTCAAAGGACTGCTCGGAACGTCGAGAGGGAGTTCCGAATCGACCAGCTCCACCTGTAGCTCTTCCAGCTGGGGGAGCAACTCAGACAGGGCCTGGAGGAGCCAGGCCACCTCTACCACCTCAGGGAGCATTGTTCCAACAAGCTCGTCAGCAAAGGGGTCCCGCTCAGGGACGAGGTCAGGCATATGCACTAGCAGTCACTGAGGAAGCTACTGCAGGCGAAGTGATAGCAGGTACCATATTAGTAGCTTTAATTCCTGCTGTAGCATTATTTGATTCTGGAGCTTCGCATTCATTTATTGCTGGTAGCTTCGTAGCCACCCATAGAATAGCTACCGCACCTCTCTTGAAGATGAAGAGAATTCTAACGGGAGGTGAAATTATCCCGGTTAGTGATACTTGTAGATCATGTTCGGTAGTAGTCTGTGGCCGAGAGATGCGAGCCCAATTCCTGATCTTTTCTATGCCTGATTACGATGTTGTACTTGGTATGGACTGGTTAAGTCAGTACCATGCGACACTGGATTGCCGGCTTGAAAAAGTGATATTTAGACCCCCTAGCCTTCCTGAGTTTGAATTTCTACGAGGAGCTGTAGAACAAGGGGTCCAGCCAACTCTTAGGGTATTGACTGTAGAAGAAGATTCAAGTTACCCAAGAGTCATAACGGAATTTGTGGATGTGTTTCCCGACGATCTTCCAGGTTTACCACCTGATCAGGAGATAGAATTCACAATAGACCTAACTCCAGGAGCCGAACCTATCACTTCATCGGTATATCGGCTAGCACCTAAGGAGTTAGTGGAGCTGAAAACACAAGTTGACGACCTTCTGGAGAAAGGATTTATCCGGCCCAGTATTTCACCATGGGGAGCACCTATACTTTTTGTACCCAAGAAGGACGGATCAGTACGGCTGTGCATTGATTACAGAGCCCTTAATACTGTAACTATTAAGAACCGGTACCCATTACCACGCATTGATGATTTGTTTGACCAATTGAGTGGTGCTAAGGTATTCTCAAAGATTGACCTTAGATCCGGTTATCACCATATTAGGGTGAAGAAGGAAGATATCCCAAAGATGGCCTTCAGAACTAAGTATGGGCATTATGAGTTCCTAGTTATGCCGTTTGGTTTAACCAACGCACCCGCCGTATTTATGAGTTTGATGAACGGGGTCTTCCATCAGTACTTGGATAAGTTCGTGGTGGTATTCATCGATGATATCCTAGTCTACTCCAAGAACCACGAAGAGCACGAGGAACACCTTAGAATTGTGCTAGAAATCTTGAGAAGGGAGAAGCTATATGCCAAACTCAGCAAATGTGAGTTCTGTATGGACAAGGTACCATTCTTAGGGCATATTATCTCGGGTGAAGGACTGTCTGTGGACCCAGAAAAGGTCACTGCTATAGAGACCTGGCCTACCCCTACCTCTGTTGCGGAAGTGAGAAGTTTTCTTGGACTTGCTGGGTATTACCGACGGTTCGTAGAAAAATTTTCAAGGATCGCAGAACCGATGACTAAGCTGACACGGAAGGATCAGGAGTTCATATGGACGGAAGAATGCCAGAATGCCTTCGAAGAATTGAAGAGGCGTCTAACAACAGCACCAGTCTTGACTCTTCCTTCAGGGTCAGGAGGTTTTGTTGTATACAGTGATGCGTCCGGTAGTGGACTAGGTTGTGTCTTGATGCAACATGGCAAGGTTATCGCTTATGCATCGAGGCAGCTGAAGGTCCACGAGAAGAACTACCCAACACACGACCTGGAGCTAGCTGCAGTGATTTTTGCATTGAAGATCTGGAGACATTATCTGTAGGAGAGAAGGTCGAGATATTCACTGATCATAAGAGCTTGAAGTATGTTTATACACAGAAGGAGCTCAACATGAGGCAAAGGCGTTGGCTTGAGTTGATGGTGGACTTTGACATCGATCTGCAGTACCACCCGGGGAAAGCAAATGTGGTAGCCGACGCCCTCAGCAGAAAACCCTCGGCTTATTTCTTGACGGAGCAGCCTCAGCTATTACAAGACTTGCAAGATCTTAAGATAGGTTGTTCTACCTGGACAAAATGGTTTGCTGGCTAACCTCGAAGTGAAGTCATCGCTGGTAGAGAGAATCAAGGAAGCTTTGCCTAATGATGCCAGATTCCGAAGGCTGAAAGAGAGAACAGAAGCAGGCCTGCAGACGGGACTTCGCATCCACGAGGACGGAACATTAAGGTGCAAAAATCGCCTATGTGTTCCAAATGGAGAATTAAGGCAGGAATTGATGACAGGAGCCCATAGCTCCATATACTCGGTTCATCCAGGAGGAACCAAGATGTACCGGGACTTAAGACAATATTACTGGTGGCATGGAATAAAAAGGGAGATTGCCCGCTTTGTGGCAAAATGCTTAGTCTGCCAGCAGGTGAAGGCCGAGCACCAAAGGACTACAGGTATGTTGCAACCACTTCCCATCCCTGAATGGAAGTGGAAGCATATTACCATGGACTTCGTCACTGGATTTCCAAGAAGCCCTAGTGGAAGGGATGCAGTATGGGTCATCGTGGATCGGCTCACTAAGTCGGCTCACTTCTTGCCGTTCAGAGTCGGACAATCCACGGAAGTACTAGCCGACATGTATATGCGACAGATCGTAAAATTACATGGAGTGCCGGTTAGTATTGTATCAGATCGAGACTCGAGATTTATATCTCACTTCTGGCGAAGCATGCAAGAGAGTCTCGGCACCAGGCTCAAGTTCAGTACTGCCTATCATCCCCAGACAGATGGCCAATCAGAGCACACAATTCAGATCTTGGAAGATATGCTGCGATCATGTATACTGGACTTCGGAGGATCTTGGGAAGATCACCTGCACTTAGTGGAGTTCTCTTACAACAACAGCTATCAGGCAAGCATTCAGATGGCACCTTTCGAGGCGTTGTACGGAAGGAAGTGCAGATCTCCAATATGCTGGAGCGACGTTGGCGAACGTCAAATACTGGGTCCAGAGTTGGTAACAGAGACAGTAGAGAAAGTAAAACAGATTCAGAACCATCTCCGTGCAGCCCAGGATAGACAGAAGCACTAGGCCGATGCACACAGACGACCCCTGGAGTTCAAGGAAGGAGAGCATGTATTTTTGAGGATCTCGCCCACTAGAGGTACTATCAGATTTGGCAGCAGAGGTAAGTTGAGCCCAAGGTACATTGGGCCATTTGATATCTTGGAGCGCATTGGTGAGGTGGCTTACCGTCTTGCATTACCTCCGTCCTTAGAGGGAGTGCATGACGTATTCCACGTCTCACAACTGAGGAGGTATGTGACGGACCCAAGCCATATAGTTGATCATTCTGAGATTTCGGTGGGACCTAGCCTGAGATACGAGGAGCAGCCAGTGGGTATACTCGACACCAGCGAGAAGACACTGCGAGGGCAGACAATCAGGCTGGTTCGAGTAGCTTGGAAACAGCACTCTCCTGGCGAATCGACCTGGGAGCGAGAAGATGTTATGCGGCAGCGTTATCCACATTTATTTGCAGAATCAGGTAGAACCTAAGCATTCTTTAATTCTGTAAATCTTGCCTTTATAGTTTATCCTTCGATTGCGAGGACGCAATCCTCTTAAGGGGGGGTAGATTGTAAACACCCTAAATTTTTAGATTTTTAAAATCAATTTTTGGAATTAATATGCAATTTTTCAGGAATTTACATAGGCCCTGTAGAGAGTTTGTAATTTTTAATTACCAATAACTAACATTAAACAGAAATAAAAATATGATTTTATGATGTAAAATAGAAAACCGGACTTAGGATAATTTTTTGGGATTTTATTGGGCCTCAGACCTATTTTTAAAAGCCTAAAAACTAATTTCTAATTAAATTAATTTATTATTATTATTATTATTTACTGTTATTATTAATATTTTTTTATTATATTTTGGTTTTGGGCCCGGCCCGGCCCAGTGGGCCGAGCCCGTTGAACCCAGCCCAGCCCTCTACCAGCCTAGCGGGTCGGGCGGGTCGGCCAGACCCGAACCCGCGCCCGACCCGACCCGCATCTCCCTCACCCTCTCCCCTCCCACGTTCGACCCCACGCCTCCCTGCGGTTTCAGCCGCGTTCTCCGACGACGTGGCCGGAGAACCGCCTGGCCTCCCCCACGACCCCTCTGACCTCTCCGCCACATCGTCCCCGGCCAGCCCTCCCTCGACCCCTATTTAACCCCCTCTTCTCCGCCTCTCTTCCCCCCAAACCCGAACCCTAACCCTAACCACCCCGACTCCGGCCACCCCCTCACCGGAGCCCGCCGACCAGCGCACCTCAAGGGCCGACCCGACCCTGCTGCAGCGTCGACCCCGGCTGCCCTTCCTCTTCCTCCTCCTCCCCCAGGCCGAGCCGACCTTCCCCAGGCGGAGAAACCCCCAAGCGGACCCGACGCCGGCCATCCCTAGCTCCCCGACCCCCTCGGCGCCGCCCTAGCCGGTCGATGACCCCCTGCCAGCTCCGTCCTAGGCCGACGATGCCTCGCCAACCGTCCAGCGCTCCTCCAGCGCAGCCCCGGACACGCGGACACAGCCCAGCCCTAGGCCGGACACAACCCAGGACACGAACTCGCGTGTCGGACACAGTTCAAAACCCGGTTTCTCGGGTCCCCTTCAGGTACTCGTAACTTGCACCACGGATCTCTGTTTTCGATTCTGTAAATTTTTACGCGAAGCCTGTATGACCCTCTCGGTGCCCGGATAAACCGCTCGGGGCATCGCGTCCTGTGGTGATCGCACACCGCGATCCAAAAACAGGAAAAACCAGACCCTGTTTCACCCCGAAACTGAGTGCGCCCCGCCAAACGGGACGACTTGGTCACGTGCGGTCTTCACAGATACGTGCGCCTCGTCGATACGGACGTGTGGGACTTCGCGAAAACTGATTCGGGTGTGCGTGCACACCGAAATTAACGCGTATTCACGGACATCGCCCCGTATCCGCCTTTTCTGCAATTCACCCTAACTTCGTGCACATACGTCGGATCGAGACGAAACTTGCGCCATCGGACTCGTAGCGATACGCTGGTCCTGTGGGTCAAGTTTGGTCCGATTCTGAGAACGTTGACGAAATCGCGTGTCGTGGGCCCCATAGGCCCCGCTCGACGGGCGATTTCGTGATCGGCTCATCGGAATTCAAATCTGGAAATTCCGTTGGGTTTGTATCAGCGTTCCTGACCTGTTGACACTAAATTTGGTGAATTTAGAGACCGTTGACCCTGACACGTTTTTCGGTGCAAAGCGGGCCCACCGATGGACCCCATTTTGGGCCGAAATTGTCGTTTTTGCCCTTGTCTCCAAATTGGACCCAAGGACAGGCGTTTCTAGCTGTTTGACACCTTCTGAGCGTAATGGTACTATTTATTTCAGCTTTCGGAGACATCTCTGGAAATTTCCGAAACCAGGACCTAAGTGGAATTCAAACCTCAGGCAAGTGCACCTTGCCAAACTTGCAGTCATTATTTTCATATTTTCTGTAAAAATACTCTGCTGGATTTCTTGTGCAAATTCATATAAACTGATTTAAACTGCTTAACCTAGGAAACGTATGACGTACCTAGTGTCCGATCATAGTCGGGTACCGACACCGTACGCGGTGTTGGGTTCGTCATTTAGAGATGGATTTACGATTCCCTTACTTTGTACTTGACCTATCAAGTACCCTACAACCCAGGACACTTGACACTATCATGGACAGAATCCTTCTGAGATATTCGTGGTGATTCTGTATAGGATACAGGACTTGATAGAGACATTTATTATAGACAGTATGACTTATTGCATTAGTTATAATCCCGCTGACATGGACATGAGACGTTATGGTCATGGCTTGCGTGATTACATTGGGTGGGGAGAGACACACAGGCTACAGGCTGTTCTACATATATATCTACTATTATTGTGAGGTTGTAGACTCTCCAGCAGAGCTAGACCCTTTACGTGTTATTACTGCTACCGGCTCCCCGATACAGAGCTTGTAGCGGTCTCAGCCTGAGTACTAGTGTTGCTCTCATTTGCATATCACATAGATGGTTACTTAGTTTACCCTGCTGTTTATTTATTTATTGCACTGCTTATTCATTTGGCTTGTTTTATTTTGTGCCTTGCTATGTCCACTGAGGACCTGGAATGGATTATGTCCCCAGGTTTAGCTGAGGAGCAGTATCCCGAGGTATACGGGACAGGAGCTGAAGCTATTGCTGGAATAGAACCGAACACTGAAGACGAGGTGACTGCCGAAGACTTCTCCTGAGTGCCTGTTCCAGTACTCAGTATTTATTTCATGTTTATCTCTTGTTCCTGGCCTATAGAGCCAGTTTATTCAGACTTAAGTCGGGTTGTTTCTCCGACTGACTTGCTGTGATTATTGTTGCTACTTATTTCCATTCCATTATACAGTTATTTCTTTATGGATGAGATTAGTGTGACTTGTTGTAGTAGACCTTATTTACAGCTTAAGTATGCCCTGATGGCTCCATTAAATTGGGTTATCCATCGGTGCGTGCTGCTGGCCATTGCCACGTGTCCAGTCCCTCGACATTTTGGGACTGGGGCATGACAGATCGACTGTCGACTTGACATTATTCCTCTACAATGGTTACAATTTCTAGCCAGGAAAGCTACATGGGTGAGAGAGGACTGGTGGATAGTTAGGCCTACCTCATTTGTCATACAAATTTAAAGCCCAACTAAAAAAAAAGGAAAAAAAAGGGGCTAATTGTGACAAAAAAGTCAGTCATTATTGCTGCCCAGGATCGAACTGGAGACCTTTAGAGTGTAAGACTAACGTGATAACCACTACACCACAGCAACTAATGTTTATTTAGTTAACTTTAGAGATATGCATATTAATATCTATTTGGTATGTGAAGAAGCCTTTGCGTTGCGTTCCCATTTGGAAAAATAAAATAAAATTTGGAAAACTTACAGTAAAAGCCTCTTTTGTCATTTGCCATGGGGAACAGTAGGACCAACAGAGACTGGAACCGAACTAGCCCTAACCCAAACACTGCACTCACTCGGGTTAGGGCTTGTTTGGATGTTTGTAACTTATCAAAAGTATAAAAATATCACTTTTAACATATTGTAACGCAGTACGCTCGCATCCTCTTTTGTTGCATATTTTAGTTTTTGTTTTGGGATCTTGTATAGCATTCAATTTTGCATTTAGCTCTCCAATTTGGACGGTCAGTCAAGTCAATTGTTAGGAAGAGATCTAGACCTTATTCTGGACGGTATGGAAACCTAAGAGCATCCACGGTGGGGACACTCCAAACATATACTCTAAATTATTAAAAAGTGTGTAAATTACTACTTTTGGAGTATCTCCATGATATTGACACACAATGGTACAATCCAAATAAACACTCCAAATTAATCTCCTCTTTTTTCTTCCATTTTCTCTCTTTATTTTGCTTCCCTATTTGGTAAGATTTTTTCTCTCTTTTCTCTCTCTTTATTTTTCTTTATTGTTTGGTTACTTTTGGTGGGCCCAACAATTAATATAGAGGAGCTTGGAGGCGTTCCAAATCTGGAGTGTCTCGTTGCTTTCTAGTACGTCTCATAGCTTTCTAGTAATTTTTAAGTATGCACAAGTGTCCAATGCAGCCTTCAAATGCTATAAAATTTGACTAACGTCAAAATGTAGTGCTTGAAATTCCTTCCACTGTGGATGCTCTAGACAAAAAAATTCTAATATTATACGAGATCTTAAAAGTAAATAACTCTTAGTATTATATGTGTGGTTGTGGTGTTTGGAATGTCACACGCCGGGGGTTGTGGAGTAGCACGTTGACGGAAAGAACTCGTTAAAAAAAGAAATAGGAAAAAAAAAATCGAAGATTCGACTTGGTTCTGTTTCGTTTGAAAATACTAAAAGAATTTATTCGATTTTGATTTCGGCCCAAAATTGAAAAGTAAATAAGACTTACATAATTATGTAAATACTTTCAATTTTATAGGTATTTTACGATTAAAACATGTATAATTTTGTGTATATTTTGAAAACAATAATTCTATATATGTGTTCGAAGTCCAACTTTTATAATTTAATAACGGATTTTGTTAACATGTGTCATAAGGACACATGTTAAGTATAAGATTTTTTTTTTTTGCCTTAAAAGTTACTTTTTTAAAATTTATTGGGAGTAGAAGACAATTTTAAAGTAAAAAAGCTAGCAAAAAGTTACTCTTTTTAATGCTTATTAGATGTAGATGACAAATTTTAAAACAAAAAATTACTCTTTAATTGTCCTTAACATATGTCCTTATGTCACATGTTAACAAAATTGTTTAATAACTAGTCTAACTTTGTACGTAAATTTGAAATGTGTGTATAAAAATTATAATTTTTAATATAATTTAACCACGATTCAAACTTTGGACCCGGCCGATTAAACAATAAAAATAGTTGTTGGATTGGTATCTTGTTTCTGGTTGAGCGTTCAAAGGAGGACGACGATGGAGTTGGTAATTTAGTCCCACATCGGATATGAGATGGGATCATGAGATGTAGATAATTGAAATTGGTCCAAGTCTTATATGAGAATTCTCTTTTAAAGCATATGAGCACAATCCAATATCGCACATCATGGGCCAACTCCGGTTCGTGTCACACCGCATTTCCAACAGTAGAATCAGAGTCCAAGGTTACGGAGCTGGTCTGAGCGGCTCTAATTGGTTCGAGACAGATGGTGCTAAACGTTCGTGGATTATACGGGCTCTTCTTAAGGTGGAGTAGGAGCATCAACTACACGAATTGATTTTAAAGGTAGATTTGACGAGTTCAAGGTGGAGCAAGACGTTGTGGTTGGCACACAATGGGGGTGTGGAGGAGCTTGTCAGGTTTAGTTCTGTGGTCGAACAGATCGAGATGACAATATGTTGGATCTCCTGGATGCTCAGTTAGCGGGAACGAACAAAAGTAGCCAGAGTGTGCTAATGTTGTTTGGTTAGCGGAAACGAGGAAAGGTAGCCGGAGTTTGCTAAGGGTGCTCGGTTAGCGGAAACGGACAAAGGTAGCCGGGATGTACTAAGATTGTTCGGCTAGCGGAAACGAGCTAAGGTGAAAATTGTTGGATTTGTATCTCATTTTCGGCTGAGCGTTCAAAGGAGGACGACAATGGAGTTGGTAATTTAGTCCCACATCGAATATAAGGTAGGATCATGAGATATAGATAATTGAAATTGGTTCAAGCCTTATATGAGAATTCTCTTTTAAGACATATGGGCCCAATCCAATATCGCACAACATGGACCAACTTCGGTTCGGATCACACCACATTCCCAACAATAGCCCAACCGAGCAATCCGAATAAACCAAATCGATTATTCAGTTTGGTTCGATTTGGGTTATGGTTAATTTTGATTCGATTTCGATTTTTGGTCTTTAGAATTTCGATTTATTCGATTTTAACTATTTCGATTGGGTCGAAATCGAATAAACCGAACACTCGCTCCTAAATACAAAAATTTTAGCTAGTTTTATCGATTTACCACTATATAATTTAGATATATAGTACCACTTGTTGGCAAATTCAGAAAAAAACTTTGATGATCAATATGGCTTGTAACACCCTGTTTTTTTTAATTTTTAAAAAATAAGTTTTCTGGATTTTTCGATAATTTTTAATTAATTATTAAAAATGTCCTTCAGGGATTAATATTTTTATGGATTAAAATGATTATTAAAATATTACCAAAGTTATATTTTTGGGTGTAGTATTAATTATTGGTTGTTGTGTAATTTTTCTGAAATTTATTGGGTTCAAAAACTATTTTTAAATAGCTAAAAACCAAGTTTTAATTGAACCAGGCTCAAACCGGACTGAACCGGACCGGACCAACCCAACCCAAACCGACCCAAGACCTAACGGGTCGGATCGGATCCGGACCCGACCCGATCCGATAATGACCCGCTCCCCTCTCTCACACGATCTCCCGCCCCGCCCCACGTTTCCCGGCCACGACCGCGCCTCCGCCGACCCCGCTCCCCGCTCCACCTGCCACGAACCCGCCCCACGACCCCGCGGCCCACCGCTCCACCACTCTCCCTCTCCCCTTTCCTATTTAAGGACCCGAGCCCTACACCGCAGCCACCACCGCCAAACCCCCTCCCCTGCCGCTCTGGTCTCCGCCTCCACCGCGTTCCGACCGCCTCCGTGAGCCCCACGACCCCGGCGACCTCCCTAGCAACGACCCCAGCAGCCGAAGCTCCGCCGCCGACAGTAACGACCCCAGCAGCACCCAGAGCTCCGCCACCACCATGCCGCGCCCTCGCGAACGCGTATTTCGGTCGTTTCTGACGCCCTGCTCAGGTGAGGTTTTCTCTTTCCTCGTCCTCTCATTTTCTGTTCTGTTAACTCGTGCGCGTACCCCGCGTGACCCTCTCGATACCCGTGCAATTTTTCGGGGTATCGCGTCATGTGTCGGTCACAAAACGCGACGCAAAATCAGGAAAAAAAATCTCATTTCTGAAAAATCAGAAATTGGTCCCGAACTCGCAAGTTCACGACCGTTTTGCGTGCAACCTGTTAACTATTTTCAAAATCCACTTGAACAGTAATATAGACCTTATGATCAAGTTTTAAAACCCTATTTTTGTTCAATTTATTGTGATGTATGTTGTGTTTTATTCGAGGATGAAAATGGCCAAAAACTTGGTTATTTAAATACCCTGATTTTTCCGGAACTGGGTGCGTTCCGCTAAACGACGTGACTTGGTCGTGTGCGAACTTCACCGAAAGGTGTGCGTCATCGATACAGACGTGTAGAATTTTGCAAAAGTTGATTTGGATGTGCGTGCACACCGGAATCAACGCATATCCGTCGACAACGCCCCGTATAGGTCCTGTTCTAAAACTCGTTGTAACTTTGTGTGTGCTCGTCGTTTCGAAACGAAACTTGCTCCATCGGACTCGTAGCATTTTTCTGGTCCTGTGACCCAAGTTTGGTTCGATTTTGAGAATGTTGACGAAATCCCGTATCGTGGGCCCCACGGCTCCACTTGACGGACGATTTTGTGATCGGCTCATCGGAATCCAGTTCTGGACATTCCGTTGGATTCGTATCATCGTTCTGGACGTGTAGACACTAAGTTTGACAAATTTGGAGAATATTGTCTCTGGCACATTTTTTCGATACGAAGCGGGCCACATGTGGACTTCGCTTTGACCAGAAAGTGTCATTTTTGTCCCTGTGTCCAAATTGGACTTATGGACAGGCAATTCTAGCTATTTGATATCTTTTGAACATGATGGTAGTGTTTATTTCAGCAACCGGAGGAGTACCTGCAGATCCCGCTGATACCAGAGCAGCAGTTGGAAACCAAATCCCAAGCAAGTGTACCTTGTCAATTTTGCAGTACTTGCTACATAATATTCCCTTGATTTAATTATATATATATTCAACCTAGGATCGTGTGACATTACTTAACGTCCGAATAATATTCGGCTGTCAACGCCGTACGCGGAGTTGTGTAACGTCACCTAGAGATGGATATCAAAACCCTATACATTTTTCGTGCTTGCATTATCAAGTACGACATACCATAGGACACTTGACACTATTCATGAGACATAATCTTTCTGAGATATTCATGGTAATTTTGTATAGGTTACAGGATTCGTGGCATATATATTACATATGCTTAGCTATCATTATGACTCGCTGCATTAGTTAGAGGTCATGATCTTGCGTGTTATGGACATGAGACATCGTGGACATGAGATGTGTGATTATATTGGGTGGGGAGAGACACACCATACTACAGGCTGATTATTGATATATATACAATACTACTTGCTTTGGCACATATACGGGAGTCATGATTCTACTTGCTTTGGCATATATACGGGAGTCGTGATACTAAATGCTGCTATGGGTTTCTCCGACACAGAGCCTATAGTAGTTTCAGCCTAAGTATGATTAATGCTCTCATTTGCATATCACATAGCCGGTTACATAGTTTGCCTATTAATACATTTTATATACTACATTTATTTTGGCATGCTGTTTCTTGTACCTTGTTACGTCCCTCTGAGGACCTGGTCCCTTGCCAGTTTTGCAGCATAGACCATTGTGGAGCCTGCCTGGAGTTGCTGATGTGTGTTGCTTTGTCATGCAGGAATTTGGTGCCAGGTACTTATATCCTTTCTTCCGGAGTCATGGTTATTATTCATATTATTTATTCATCTGCTGATATAGGCTAGTTTTATAGACTCATATTCCTTTCTCGAGTCTATTCGAGCTTATGGGTTACTGGCGGCCGACTTTAGCACATGTAGCTCATTCTTGTATATCCTGATCATTGTGGATTGAGGTATAAATATTCATATTTACTTGATTACATAGATAGTGACCATTCTAGTACAGCTTATACGTATTCGAATCGGACTAAAGTCTGGTCGAATGCGTAGCTGGCATGTTATATATTCCTAGTCCTACGTATTTTGGGACTGGGGCGTGACATATTTTTGTGGTGGCCCATACAGGTCCTGATTAAATCGTTTCAGTTACTTTTCGGTACTGAGCGAGCCTGTAATCAAAGTTAGCAGGGTTAGCATCTCAATCCACAACTGACTTGAAAATTCTTTAGCATTTGATTATCGCCCTTGAACTTCATAATTTGTACTCTTTTAATCCCCTCGATATCCTTATTATTGTTTATCATCTCTTCCTATTTCGGAGAGATGAATGTTCGTGCACGGTATTTCCTTCAGAAGCAGATCCTTGTTAAGGCAGAAGAAGATATGCTGGATATAAATTTTTGAGAAAACGGTTACTCTTAGTAGGATAGTAGATAGGTTATTCCTATATGCTAGCGTTAGTGTAGAGTTTAGCATGAGAATTGAATATAGTATCAGAGGCCTAGAACTAATAAAATCTTACACTTCCTTAAAGGTAGAAAGTAATTTGAAAGCATTGGAAGAAGGGAAAGAGGGTTTGATTCTAATGCACCGAAATACTTTAGGGAATACATAGCTTGATGCTAGGGATCAGATATGGCTCATACAAGGAATTGCATTATGACCTTAAGAAAAAGGAACCTTGTGTAGCAGGCCATAATGGTTAAAACCTTAGTTGTCTTGTGACTTGTATTATCAAAAATTAGATCTTATGACCCAGCTGTTACACCCATATTATTTGTGCCAAAGAAGGATGGGACGGTACGCCTGTGTATTAACTACAGGGCACTGAACGCTGTAACCATCAAGAACCGGTATCCCTTGCCATGCATTGACCAGTTGAATGGTGCGAGTGTATTATCAAATATATATCTTGGATTCGGTTATCACCAGATTAGAGTGCGTAGAGAGGATATACAGAAAACAGCCTTCAGGACCAAGTATGCACACTAGGAGTTCTTAGTTATGTTGTTTAACCAACGCGCCAGCTGTGTTCAAGAGTTTGATGAAAGAAGTTTTTGTACCTGGACAAGTTAGTGGTTGCATATTGATGACATCTTGATATATTCCAAGAGCCATGTAGAGCACGAGCAGCAGGTCCAACAACAGAAGAGGGCGCCACCGCAAGGGCGTGGGACAGGCTTTTAAAATGACAATGGAGGACGCATGGACTCGAGGAATAGCGAATACGAGCAAGATTTGAGTTTTATCATAGCTATCTATTCCTAGTGATGCTTCAGCACGTGCCTGTTAATTCCTTTCCTTAGCCTTAAACCTAGTATTTTGAACTTGTTAGTGATTGATACCTAAGTTTTCCTAAGTTGTAGATTTCTTTACTCTATCCAGATTACTTTACTCTTGAATTACTTATCTAGAAAAATATTTTCCTATGTGTTTCACTTGATCCTCACACTTTTCCTTCGATTTCTCTTTGATCATGATTCTTTATCCTTGGTCTTGCTTCAAACATGTCTTGCAACCGTGTCATCACTTCTGACCAGTTTTGTTTGGTTCTTAATTGCGAGAACGCAATTCTTTTAAGGTGGGTAGATTGTAACACCTTATTTTTTAAAATTTTTAAAAAATGAGTTTTTTGGATTTTTCGATAATTTTTAATTAATTATTAAAAATGTCCTTCAGGGATTAATATTTTTATGGATTAAAATAATTATTAAAATATTACCAAAATTATATTTTTGGGTGCATTATTAATTATTAGTTGTTGTGTAATTTTTTTGGAATTTATTGGGCTCAAAAACTATTTTTAAATAGCTAAAAACCAAGTTTTAATTGAACCAGGCTCAAACCGGACTGAACGTGTCATGACCCGCACCCAGAAATTCGGGCACGAGTGCGTGGGTACGTCCAGCCTACGCCGCAGTGTCGGCGGTAGTACGCTGTCTAGGGCATCTCCACAGTTAAATTAACACTAGCTCATTCACAGTAATTAAACAGACAAGGAAATGAAAGGAAATGCTGAGATTTTTATAACCGGAAAGTGACAATCAGATCCAGAGTTATTACAAAACCAGAAATTAAATCGGGGACAAACCCGATTACTAAGATGAAAGGAAAACAAATAACTAAAGCTAACTACTCTGCAGGAGTAGTCTCCTGGGGGGGAACTGGCTCCTCATATGGGTCACCTGCTAACTCATAGTGGCCATAATAGGTAGGGGCAAGGTCCTCATCATCGCCTAAAATAACGGATCCAGTCAGGAAAGGAGCAAAGTACACAATGCACAACAAGATTAAACTAAATATTTATGACAATTAGATTGAGTATCATATTGAAAATATGTATAAAAGAAACAACAGTATCTCAGAGTTAATGCTATAAACAGGAATATGAGAAAACAGAAATAAATGAGACAGGAAATAAGACTACTACAGTCAGCAAGAACTATAACAAGATCAGAAGCTATCTGTGTGAACTTGTATTTATTTTAGAATACATAGTTGGCATGTAGGGGTTTATAAGGCTAATTCGGTCATCATAAACGGCTATTAAACAGGGAAAATCGAGATCCGGCTGAGGTACAGTCGCGTACCAACAGCTATTAAACATGACAAGGGGAAGGGTAAACTACATGCCTTCTAGTATTCTCCTACCCGACATGAAAAACAAGACATGAACTCCAGTATTCAAGACATGAAATTCAGTGTTCTAGCACTACGTGTAATCATCAATGGTACTAGTAAAGCAGGGAATTAATTATCACAATATAAAGATTAACTTGAAGTGCAGGTACTTGCCTGTTGTTTGGATCCGATTAATTGTACTTGGGGAAAATATTCCAGAGATGAGTCCAGATGCTGAAATAGACATTACCATCATGCTCAGAAGACATCAAATAGCTAGAAATGCCTGTCCTTGGGTCCAATTTGGAGACAAGGGCAAAAACGGCAGTTTCGGGTCAAAACGGGGTCCGCCGGTGGGCCCGCTTTGCACCAAAAAATGTGTCCGGGTCAACGGTCTCCAAATTCACCAAACTTAGTGTCAACAGGTCAGGAACGTTGATACGAACCCAACGAAACTTCCAGATTTGGATTCCGATGAGCCGATCACAAAATTGCCTGTCAAGCGGGGCCTGTGGGGCCCACGACACGCGATTTCGTCAACGTTCTCAGAATCGAACCAAACTTGACCCACAGGACCAGCGTATCGCTACGAGTCCGATAGTGCAAGTTTCGTCTCGATCCGACGAGTGTACAAGAAGTTAGGGCAAATTGCAGAAGAGTCAGATACGGGGAGATGTCCGCGGATACGCGTTGATTCCAGTGTGCACGCACACCCGAATCAGCTTTCGCGAAAACTCACACGTCCGTATCGACGGTGCGCACGTATCTGTGAAGACCGCATGCGACCAAGTCGTCCCGTTTGGCGGGACATACTCAGTTCCGGGGTAAAACAGGGTCTGGTTTTTCCTGTTTTTGGATCGCAGTGTGCGACCACCACAGGACGCGATGCCCCAAGCGGTTTATCCGGGCACCGAGAGGGTCATACAGGCTTCGCAACGTAATTTACGGAATCGAAAACGGAGATACAGGGTGCAAGATACAAGTACCTGAACCGGGCTCGAAAAACCAGAAATTTCTTGTCCGTGTCGTGTCCGACACGCCGACACGAAGAATCGAGAATTAGGGTTAGGGTTTGCTGGACACGGCCGGAGCTCGGGTTGGCCAGGGCAGCTCGCGGCGGGGAGGGGCCGGCCAGGGCGGCGCCGCTGCACGGCGGGTGAGGCGGAGGCGGCTGGCCGGAGGCGGTGCTGGCCGGAGACGGCTGCCCGCTGCTGCTGCTGCTGGCGCCGGAGCTGCGGGTGCTGTCGGGGCGCCGGAGGGCGGAGGCGGAGGAGGGAGCTGCGGCGGGGCTGCAGCGGCACGGCGGCGCGGCGAGGAGGGCGGTGGCCGGAGTCGGGCGGCCGGCGAGGGGAGGGTCTGGCTGGACCTGGAGGCGGAGGGGTTTATAAAGGGGGAGCGGGCGGTTGCGTGGGCCGAGGGAGGCGGCGGCCAGCGCGGGGGCGAGGGCGCGTGGCGCGGCGGCCGCGGGCGGCGGCGCCGGAAGCGCAGCGGGGAGCCGGTGGACGCGGGGGCCGGAGCGGGTCACGCGGGGGGGGCTGGGTCACGGGTCGGGCGGGTCGGGTTCAGGCGGACCCGACCCGACCCGTTAGGGTTTGGGCCGCGGGTTGGGCCGCAGGCCGGGCTGGGCCGGATGGGCCAAAAAATAAAAGAAAAATAATAGTAATAATAATAATAATAATAATAATAATAATAATAATAATAATTAACAAATAAATAAATAAATAGTTTTAGGTGATTTAAAAATAGGTCCGGGGTCCAATAAATTTCAGAAAAATTACCCTAAGTCCAGTTTTTCATTTTACACTCAAAAATATTATTTTTATGATATTTTAATATAGTTTATTAACAATTAAAAATTATTTAATATTTGAAAATCCTGATTTTAATTTCAAAAAATTTCCAGAAAATTTCAGAAAATTGTGAAAAATCCTAATTTTAATATTTTGAAAAAAAATCAGGGGCTTACAGAACCGGACCGGACCAACCCAACCCAAACCGACCCAAGACCTAATGGGTCGGATCGGATCCGGACCCGACCCGACTCGATAACGACCCGCTCCCCTCTCTCACACGATCCCCCGCCCAGCCCCGCTTTTCCCTGCCACGACCGCGCCTCCGCTGGCCCCGCTCCCCGCTGGCCCCGCTCCACCGGCCACGACCCCGCCCCACGACCCCGGGGCCCCCCGCACCACCACTTTCCCTCTCCCCTTCCCTATTTAAGGACCTGAGCCCTACACCGCAGCCACCACCGCCAAACCCCCTCCCCCGTCACTCCGGTCTCCGCCTCCACCGCGTTCCACCCCGCCGACCTCCCCAGCAACGACCCCAGCAGCAGAAGCTCCGCCGCCGACAGCAACGACCCCAGCAGCACCCCGAGCTCCGCCACCGCCGCGCCGTGCCCTCGCGAACGCGTATTTCGGTCGTTTCTGACGCCCTGCTCAGGTGAGGTTTTCTCTCTCATCGTCCTCTCATTTTCTGTTCTGTCGACTCGTGCGTGTACCCTGCGTGACCCTCTCGATACCCGTACAATTTGTTCGGGGTATCGCGTCCTGTGACGGTCGCAAAACACGACACAAAATCAGGAAAAAAACTCATTTCTGAAAAATCAGAAATTCATCCCGAACTAGCAAGTTCACGACCGTTTTACGTGCAACCTGTTAACTGTTTTCAATTTATTGTGATGTATGTTGTATTTTATTCGAGGGTAAAAATGGCCAAAAACTTGGTTATTTAAATACCCTAATTTTTCCGGAACTGGGTGCGCCCCGCTAAACGAGGCGACTTGATCGTGTGCGAACTTCGCCGAAAGGTGCGCGCCATTGATACGGACGTGTGGGATTTCATGAAAGTTGATTTGGATGTGCGTGCACACCGGAATCAACGCGTATCCGTCGACAACGCCCCGTATCGGCCCTGTTCTGAAACTCGTTGTAACTTTGTGTGTGCTCGTCGTTTTGAAACAAAACTTGCGCCATCGGACTTGTAGCATTTTTTTGGCCCTGTGACCCAAGTTTGGTTCGATTCTGAGAACGTTGACGAAATCCAGTATCGTGGGCCCCACGGCTCTACTTGACGGGCGATTTTGTGATCGGCTCATCGAAATCCAGTTCTGGACATTCCGTTGGGTTCGTATCGTTGTTCTGGACGTGTAGACACTAAGTTTGACGAATTTGGAGAACATTATCTCTGGCACATTTTTCGGTACGAAGCGGGCCACATGTGGACTTCGCTTTGACCAGAAACTGTCATTTTTGCCCCTGTGTCCAAATTGGACTTATGGACAGGCAATTCTAGCTATTTGATAACTTCTGAACATGATGGTAGTGTTTATTTCAGCAATCGGATTAGTACCTGCAGATCCTGCTGATACCAGAGCAGCAGTTGGAAACCAAATCTCGGACAAGTGTACCTTGTCAATCTTGTAGTACTTGCTACATAATATTCCTTTGATTTAATTATATATATGTTCAACCTAGGGCCGTGTGACATTACTTAACGTCCGAATAATATTCGGGTGTCAACGCCGTACGCGAAGTTGTGTAACGTCACCTAGAGATGGATATCGAAACCCTATACATTTTTTGTGCTTGCATTATCAAGTACGACATACCATAGGACACTTGACACTGTTCATGAGACAGAATCTTTCTGAGATATTCATGGTGATTCTGTATAGGTTACAGGATTCGTGGCATAGATATTACATATGCTTAGCTATCATTATGACTCGCTGCATTAGTTAGAGGTCATGATCTTGCGTGTTATGTACATGAGACGTCGTGGACATGAGACGTGTGATTACATTGGGTGGGGAGAGACACACCATACTACAGGCTGATTATTGATATGTATACAATACTACTTGCTTTGGCACATATACGGGAGTCGTGATACTACTTGCTTTGGCATATATACGGGAGTCGTGATACTAAATGCTGCTATGGGTTTCCCCGACACAGTGCCTATAGTAGTTTCAGCCTAAGTATGATTAATGCTCTCATTTGCATATCACATAGCTGGTTACATAGTTTGCCTATTGATACATTTTATATACTGCATTTATTTTGGCATGCTGTTTCTTGTACCTTGTTACGTCCCTCTGAGGACCTGGTCCCTTGCCAGTTTTGCAGCATAGACCATTGTGGAGCCTGCCTGGAGTTGCTGATGTGTGTTACTTTGTCATGCAGGAATTTGGTGCCAGGTACTTATATCCTTTCTTCCGGAGTCATGGTTATTATTCATATTGTTTATTCATCTGCTGGACTCATATTCCTTTCTCGAGTCTATTCGAGCTTATGGGTTACTAGCGGCCGACTTTAGCACATGTAGCTCATTCTTGTATATCCTAATCATTGTGGATTGAGGTATAGATATTCATATTTACTTGATTACATAGATAGTGACCATTCTAGTACAGCTTATACGTATTCGAATCGAACCAGAGTCTGGTCGAATGCGTAGCTGGCATGTTACGTATTCCTAGTCCTACGTATTTTGGGACTGGGGCGTGACATGGCTCCCCTACTTAATGCTTATGCAGACTCTAGACTAAGACTATTTTCTACAAATATCTTACTATTCCATACAAATCTCTCATAGGACCTGTTTGGTTTCGCTTTTGAAAATCGATATTTTGTTTACGTATAACATAAAAGTAGAACAAAGTGAAAAATCTTTCGTTTGAGTACTTTGAAGAAGTAACAGTTAGAAATAAAACTTTGATGTTTAATTGATCGTTGAAGTGAGTGAAAAAGTATATATATATATATATATATATATATATATATATATATATATATATTTGTTAAAATGACATAAATAGTAGATCTTTAAAGTAGAGAGAAAGTGGTACTCCAACCAAATACGCGAAGTAGAAACGAGATTTTTTCACTTCCTGCCTCCACTTTGGAGGGAAAAAAATATCGATGCCAAAACTCTGATTTCGTGGCAGATAAAATTTCTTGTTCATGTCGAGTCATAGTAAACCTTGTCTGTAATTTTTTCAGCCAAACACGTAAAATAGTCCAAAATTTAAATTTTAGTCAATTTGGTACCCCAAATCCGTAAACCAAACAGTTCCTACTTGGAGAGGTTAACATGTACTTAGATTTACAGTAAATATATATAAAGAGATTGTTTCCGGAACTCTCTCCCTGCAGCCTCAGTGATAGATGATAGGTGCAAAGTGCTTCCGTTTAAAAGTGATGCTATCCGTTTAAATGTGTTAGAGATTTTTTTTTTTTTTTTTTTTTTTGGGGCCTCTCTATCCTTATTATAAACAAAATGTATTTTAAAAAGAGTAGCTGCCTTAAGAAAAGAAAAAAGAAAACACTTATAGTGTCATTTTGATTTGGAAAAGGACAAAAAAAAAGGGACCCTCCTCCCATTTTCAAAAATAACCATTTATGCCGTCTTCGATAAAAAAAAACTTGGTAGTATCGTGTTATCATGCTTACATAGTAAGCATAACCAATTACTTGATGACAAGTGTAAACCCCTGATTTTTCCTAATTATTAAATCTGGAATTTTTTTCCAATTTTCTGGAATTTTTCGGGAATTTTCTGTAATTAAATTCAAGGTTTTCAATTAATAAAGGATTTTTATTAATTAATAAATAATATTAAAATATCATGAAAATAACATTTTTGGGTGTAAAATAGAAAACTGGACTTGGGGTAATTTTCTGGGATTTTATTGGGCCTCAGACCTATTTTAAAAGCCTAAAAACTATTTTTATAATTAATTAATTATTTCTGTTATTATTATTATTATTATTATTATTATTATCATTGTTTTTATTATTAGTATTTAGGTGTTGGGCCGGCCCGGCCCAGTGGGCCGAGCCCATGAGCCGTCCCCAGCCCAGCCCAGTGCCATAGCGGGTCGGGCGGGTCGGTCTGACCGGATCCGCGCCCGACCCGGGACCCGGAACCCGCACCCCTGTTCCCAGTCACCCCCATCCCCGATTTTTCCGCCGGCCGGCGCGCTCTCCGGCGCCACGACCGCGTCACCTCCCACGTCGGCCTCCCCTCCGGATCCCGCGCCCACGACCGCCCGGCCGAGCCCCACCGAAGCCCTATATAAACCCCCTCTCTCGTTCACCTCCGCCCTCTCCAAAAACCCTAACCCTAGCTACTCCGGCAGCCCGATCCGCCGCCGTGACCTCCCTGCGCCGACCACCCCCGAGACCGCCGTCCAGGCCACCGTCCCCAGGCGAACCACCTCCTCCTCTCCCCTTTCCTCCTCCTCCCCAGGCGGCCAGACCCCCGAGCTCTCCTCCCGCGGCTGCTTTCCCCCTCCGCCGGCTATCCCGAGCCCTCGACGCCGCCGGTGACCTCGCCGCCCCTCGGCTGAGCCGCAGCAGCCCCGGCCCGACCTCGCCGGCCTCCGGCGTACCCTCCAGCAGCGCCGGACACGCCGCGGACGCGACCCAGACGCGGGACACAGCCCGAACGCACTGGACACGTGTCCAGGACACAGAATCGCGTGTCGGACTCGAAATACCCCGACCCCGAGTCCGAGGCCTCCCCTCGGTGCTCCTCCATCAGTTTCCCGGTAGGTGCCCCTATCAGAGCGTGCTGTCCCTTCCAAAACCACTCCCCTGTCCGACCGGGACTGACAGAATAAAGCTCTGTCAATCCCGGGATAGTTAGAAATTATAGATTATAGTTAATTAGTTAATGTAATGATTTGTTGGTTTTGGTTAATTAATTAACGATTTAATGCAACGATCCTCAATACGTATATTAATTATATATATAAGAAAATAAAAACCTTAGTAAAATATTACGTAATTAGTAATTATTTAATAGGTAATTTCTGAAATAGTTTTCAGTATTTAAATACTAATTAGTAATTACTTAATAGATAATTTCTGAAATGATTTTTAGTATTTAAATACTAATTAGTAATTATTTAATATATAATTCTGAAATGATTTTCAGTATTCAAAATATAATATGTTTTCCAAAATATTATTTCTCTTATAAATTAATTGCTAAAAACAAACGATATTATGTTATTTTAATCGTACTTTCCTATTTTTCTTATTAGAAACAAAACGACATTTTACCGTAAAATAAAAATATAATATTTTCTACGATAAAATAAATAAGTTTTATTATTATTAAAAAGGGTTTTTGTTTTACGAAATGACTATTACAAATTATTATTTTTAATCGATCGTTGGATTTAAATCATTAACTTAGTTAACTAATCAAGACAGATTAAAACCCTTTGTTTTATTCTAAAATCAGATTATTAATAATTGTAGGTCCCTGTAACTAAGGTTAAGACCGTCGCGACTTCTCACTCGCGTCACCAAACCAACTCCAGGCAAGTTTCATATAATTCAAAACTGGTATTTTAGTTGTAATTAAATATGTTGCATGTCATATAGATATATTGAGATGACACTTGATTTCACGGAACCGGCTGATTGACTGATTGATTGATTGATTGACTCATTGACTCATTGACTATTGCCTTGGGAACTGGGGAGTAAAAGTTAGCACCCGTGGTCAAAGCCCCCTTATTGCCTCATTGTGGATAGCTGAAGTCCAACCTCACTGGACTGACGCCGCACCGTGTTCACGCGAACACAGATTGCCTCCAACCCAGACCGGCCACGGGATGCTACTTTTCTCAAAACACCTTTAGTGATTGTAGTTTGTCATCATTGCTTCATCGACATTTACTGCTCTTGTTTCATATTTGTTGCATACAAAAATATAAATATTGTTCAAAACTATCTCATTGCATCATTTTAATTATCGTTAAGATGCTGGAATTGGATATATGTTCTTGCTCCCTCCTGACTGGAGATTAACAATTTTAGGTGATTGCGGTGACGATGAGGCGTATGATACCTTTTATGGTCCGGACCAGAGTACTGATGCCCTAGCGGAACCTAGCCAGGAGGCCGATGTTTAGTTGCTTCCCTTTGATTTTCCAAATTGTAATAAGCAGGGTTGAAGTAATAACCCTGGACCATGTTTTGTTTGATCTTTGCTTGTATGAGAATTTCCTTTCAGACTTAGCAATAAAAATTGAATTTCCTTCATGTGTTCTGGATGTCTGTGTGTTACTACGGATTTATACAGCTTACTGCCGCCGTCTCACAACGGTGCAGGCTGGGCATGATCCGACTGGACCCAGTTTATTGGGATCGGGTCGTGACATGTTTTCAGTGGTGGCCCATGCAGGTCTAGTTTACAACCTTTGGTCTAGTCAACTTAGGCTAGCCAAACAAACCGACTTGCCTTTGACTTTAGGTTTAGTATGACTTTAGGAAAACAGACTCTAGAAACAATTAGAACACTTAGAATTCTTGAGAAAATTTCAAACTGTCACATCATAGGACCAAATTCTTCTATCTATACATATGTACAATTATTTTGGCTTGCTTATAGAACATAGGTTACCTTGCTTATGCTTGCTTCCTAAACCTTCCAGAAGATGGCACGAGGAAAGACAACCCGTTCCGGCCCAGCCGAAGATGAGGCTTCGTCTTCTGAGCACACCCCAACTCAAGCTCAGTCAGACCCCTCTCCGTTGCAGCTCACAGATCGCCCCCATGCTGCGAGAGCTCCCCGAGCTGCCTACACTTCAGTAGTGCATGCAGCTCCACCCATTCCTCCCAGGACCACATCGATTCCAGCCGATGTGACTCCTCCTGTTGCACCACCTGTGCCAGTGGACCCCGCTGAACTCGTAGGCCTGCTACGAGGAGTTCTTGAAGCCCAGAGGGCCCAAGCTGAAGCAAATCGCGAGCAGACCGCGATTATGAGAGAGGGCATGGAGAACGCCCATAATGTAGCCATGGCAGCGCTAGGAACATCCCGGTCAGAACAGGAGCCTGCCAAGGTAATTAAGGATTTAAAAGCTTGGATTCCACTAATGAATTTCTAATCTAACCACAAACCTGTTATCCAGGTAAAGGTTGGAACTGTGGAAAACTTTAAGAAGTTGGACCCGCGTCCCTTCAAGGGGACCGAAGGCATCATCTACGCAGACGAGTGGCTAGATGATATGGAGCGACTCCTCAGCGTCGCTCGACTCCCAGACGACCTCATGGTTGAGGCCGTAGCACTCCAGCTGAGAGATTTGGCTAACATTTGGTACCGCAACGAGCCAAGATTTCGAGCTGGAGGGATTTCCTGGCGGCTATTCAAGAAGCAGTTCAAGCGGAAGTTCTTTCCAGAGGCTGCTCTCGAAGCTATGGGAAGACAGTTTCAAGATCTGAAGCAAGGAGACCGCTCAATTGAAGAATATGCGGCTGAGTTCAACAGGCTTGGTAGGTTTGCAAGCCACCTGGTGGACAACCCTGTGGAACGTGCTAAGAAGTTCCGGCACGGACTACGTGAAGAGATCCGCACCTTAGTAGCTGCTAACGGTGCGAAGACTTATGACAAGATGTTGAAGGTGGCCCAAGATGTAGAGGCCAGTACACCTGCTCGACCCAAGAGGGAGCATCCAGGGTCAAGCAACAGCTATCAGGGCAACAACAAGAGGCACAGCAACAACAACAATAGGCCCTCCTATCCCCAGCAGTCCCAGCAACAACAGCCAGCAGCGGCCAACAAAGCGCATCAGTACAACCAACCAAAGGCGGTCAACTGCGTCTACTGCAAAAGGCCAGGTCATACCGCCGAGATCTGCCGGAAGAAATTGGGACACTGCCTTGCTTGTGGATCTGCCACCCATCAAGTAAAGGACTGCCCCACAGCATACAACAAAACTGGAGCTGGACAGCAAAGAGGTCCACTGCCTACCCAGCAGCAGCGCTACAACCAGCACAGAGCCGGGCAAGCTTTTGCCTTGACTGTGGAAGAGCCAGAAGCTGAACCCGAGACGGAAGGAGATGTCATCGCAGGTTCCATTCTACTTCATTCGCACCCTGCCTTAGCATTATTTGATTCTGGAGCATCACACAGTTTTATATCTGCAAACTTCATTTCTGCACACCATCTAGTTACTGGCATAAGTAAGATAATCTGTAGAGTTATGACTGGTGGAGGACCAATACCCATTAGTGAGACTTGTAGCTGCCCAGTCACTATCTCAGGACATGAGTTTCAGACTCAGTTCCTAATAATGCCTCTGCCAAACTATGACGTAGTCTTGGGCATGGATTGGCTTAGTCAACATCATGCTCTGATAGACTGTCGAGAAGGCTGCGTAACTCTAGATCCACCTGGAGGACCTAAACTCAAAGTGATTCGAGCACCTGAAGGAGTGGAGTGTGTGTCTTACACATCCATCACTGAAGAAACCGGACCCCCTCATCCTCTCATAGCGGAATTTATAGACGTCTTCCCAGACAATCTTCCAGGGCTACCCCCTGATCGAGATGTGGAATTCTCGATCGATCTTATACCTGGCGCAGCACCAATCTCCCAACGCTGCTACCGAGTGAATCCCAAGGAGTCCAAGGAAATGAAAGACCAGATTGACGAGCTTCAGGCGCAAGGATTCATCAGGACCGGTGCCTCACCCTGGGGTGCACCAGTCTTGTTTGTACCCAAGAAGGATGGGACAGTCAGAATGTGCATAGACTACCGGGCATTGAACAACATCACTATCAAGAACAAGTACCCGCTGCCCCGGATCGACGATCTCTTCGACCAGCTGAGTGGAGCTAAGGTTTTCTCGAAGATAGACCTCAGATCGGGTTACCATCAAATCAAGGTGAGGAAGGAAGATATTCCAAAGACGGCATTCAACACCAAGTATGGACAATTTGAATTCTTGGTCATGCCCTTTGGTCTTACCAATGCCCCAGCAGTGTTCATGAATCTCATGAACAAGGTCTTCCACAAATACCTGGACCAGTTTGTCGTTGTCTTCATTGACGACATTCTGATCTATTCGAAGACCAAGGAAGAACACGAGCAGCATTTGAGGATAGTTTTGGAAACCCTCAGAAAGGAGAAGCTATATGGAAAATTGTCCAAGTGTGAATTCTTCTTAGACAAGGTGGACTTTCTCGGCCACGTTGTCACAGGAGAAGGCATATCAGTGGACCCCAAGAAGATAGCTGCCGTGGAAACATGGAATACTCCCAGGTCAGTTGCAGAGATCAGAAGCTTCTTGGGCTTAGCTGGATATTACAGAAAATTCGTGAAGGACTTTGCAAAGATTGCTGAGCCCATGACCAAGCTAACCAGGAAGAATGAAGAGTTCGTCTGGACCGAAGCGTGCCAGGCGTCATTTGAAGAGCTGAAGAGAAGGCTAACAACAGCACCAATTTTGTCGCTACCCTCAGGATCAGGAGGATTCTCAATTTATAGCGACGCGTCCGGCAAAGGATTAGGATGTGTGCTCCAGCAACATGGAAAGGTAATTGCTTATGCTTCCCGGCAATTACGGACTCATGAGAAGAACTACCCGACGCATGACCTGGAGCTAGCAGCAGTCATCTTCGCCTTGAAGCTGTGGAAGCACTACCTGTACGGCGAAAGAGTAGAGATATACACGGACCACAAAAGTCTCAAGTATGTCTTTACACAGAAGGAGCTCAACATGCGTCAGAGACGATGGTTGGAGCTCATGAAGGACTTTGATATCAGCTTACAGTACCATCCCGGAAAGGCTAATGTGGTCGCCGACGCACTTAGTCGATATCCGATGGCGATGTTCTTGACAACCGATCGGTACCTACTGGAGGACATGGAGAAGCTGGGTTTAGAACTCGTATTGCCTGCAGAGGAAATGAAGAAGCTTGGACGGGAAGCAATAGTACCCGGCGCTGACTTCCCCATGATGCATTTGCAAGTGCAGTCTAGCTTGATAGACAAAATCAAGGCGACTCAATTCGAGGACGGAGCATTGTGCAAGCTCAGGGACCAAGTGTTAGCTGGCACACTGGAGGGATTCTCTATTTCAGACGACGGAACACTGAGGAATGGCACCAGACTTTGTGTACCTGCTGGTGAGTTGAGGGAACAGCTGATGCAGGAAGCGCATCACTCACAGTATTCCATCCACCCTGGAGCAAATAAGATGTACCGAGATATACGGGAGCACGTATGGTGGTGTGGAATGAAGAAGGATGTCTCAAAATTCGTTGCCAAATGCTTGATCTGCCAGTAGGTGAAAGCAGATAGACAAAGACCAGCAGGACTTCTTCAGCCACTGCCCATTCCAGAATGGAAATGGGAGCACATCACTATGGATTTTGTGTCAGGATTGCCTCGATCCCAAGGAGGGAAGGACGCTATTTGGGTGATCGTAGACAGATTGACTAAGTCTGCCCACTTCATTCCCTTCAAGGTTGGTTTATCCACCGAGAAGCTAGCTGCCCTATACATGAGGCAAATCGTCCGGATACATGGAGTTCCTGTGAGCATTGTATCAGACCGAGACAGCCGCTTTACTTCTCACTTCTGGAAGAGCTTGCAAGAGAGTCTGGGGACCCAACTGAAGTTCAGCACTGCGTATCACCCACAGACCGACGGACAGTCAGAGAGAACCATCCAGACGTTAGAGGATATGCTGAGATCTTGCGTCCTGGATTTTGGAGGATCATGGGAAGACCACCTACACTTGGTAGAGTTTGCTTACAACAACAGCTACCAGGCCAGCATCGGCATGACTCCTTTTGAGGCTCTGTATGGACGTCGTTGCCGCACTCCCTTGGCTTGGGACGACGTAGGAGAACGAGTCATGCTGGGACCTGAGATGATTACAGATGCGGCTGAAAAAGTCAAGGTGATCAGAGACAGACTTCGGGTGGCTCAAGATCGTCAGAAGCATTGGGCGGACAGCCGTCGCCGACTTGTGGAGTTCGAAGCAGGTGATAGTGTCTTCGTCAAGATTTCCCCCACCAGAGGAACTATCCGTTTTGGCAGAGCTGGAAAACTGAGTCCCAGGTATATCGGCCCATTCGAGATATTGAGCAGAGTTGGAGAGGTGGCATACCGAGTGGCGTTACCACCTAATCTTGAAGGCGTGCACAACGTTTTCCATGTATCGCAGCTGAGGCGTTACATTCCGGACCCGAGCCACATCCTGGATCATTCAGAGTTGGAGATTGGGCCAAGTCTTACAGTACCAGAGCAGCCAGTAAGGATCATAGACCGTATGGAAAAGCAGTTGCGGAACACCGTGATTCCACTGGTCAAGGTTCAGTGGCTCCACCACTCCCCAGGCGAATCCACCTGGGAACGAGAGGCTGAGATGAGGCAGGAGTACCCTCATCTGTTTTAAGGCATGTTTACCCTTGTTTCTCCCTTCAATTGTAGTAAATTTCGAGGACGAAATTTCTATAAGTTGGGTAGGTTGTAAACCCCTGATTTTTCCTAATTATTAAATCTGGAATTTTTTTCCAATTTTCTGGAATTTTTCGGGAATTTTCTGTAATTAAATTCAAGGTTTTCAATTAATAAAGGATTTTTATTAATTAATAAATAATATTAAAATATCATGAAAATAACATTTTTGGGTGTAAAATAGAAAACTGGACTTGGGGTAATTTTCTGGGATTTTATTGGGCCTCAGACCTATTTTAAAAGCCTAAAAACTATTTTTATAATTAATTAATTATTTCTGTTATTATTATTATTATTATTATTATTATTATTATTATTATTATTATTATCATTGTTTTTATTATTAGTATTTAGGTGTTGGGCCGGCCCGGCCCAGTGGGCCGAGCCCATGAGCCGTCCCCAGCCCAGCCCAGTGCCATAGCGGGTCGGGCGGGTCGGTCTGACCGGATCCGCGCCCGACCCGGGACCCGGAACCCGCACCCCTGTTCCCAGTCACCCCCATCCCCGATTTTTCCGCCGGCCGGCGCGCTCTCCGGCGCCACGACCGCGTCACCTCCCACGTCGGCCTCCCCTCCGGATCCCGCGCCCACGACCGCCCGGCCGAGCCCCACCGAAGCCCTATATAAACCCCCTCTCTCGTTCACCTCCGCCCTCTCCAAAAACCCTAACCCTAGCTACTCCGGCAGCCCGATCCGCCGCCGTGACCTCCCTGCGCCGACCACCCCCGAGACCGCCGTCCAGGCCACCGTCCCCAGGCGAACCACCTCCTCCTCTCCCCTTTCCTCCTCCTCCCCAGGCGGCCAGACCCCCGAGCTCTCCTCCCGCGGCTGCTTTCCCCCTCCGCCGGCTATCCCGAGCCCTCGACGCCGCCGGTGACCTCGCCGCCCCTCGGCTGAGCCGCAGCAGCCCCGGCCCGACCTCGCCGGCCTCCGGCGTACCCTCCAGCAGCGCCGGACACGCCGCGGACGCGACCCAGACGCGGGACACAGCCCGAACGCACTGGACACGTGTCCAGGACACAGAATCGCGTGTCGGACTCGAAATACCCCGACCCCGAGTCCGAGGCCTCCCCTCGGTGCTCCTCCATCAGTTTCCCGGTAGGTGCCCCTATCAGAGCGTGCTGTCCCTTCCAAAACCACTCCCCTGTCCGACCGGGACTGACAGAATAAAGCTCTGTCAATCCCGGGATAGTTAGAAATTATAGATTATAGTTAATTAGTTAATGTAATGATTTGTTGGTTTTGGTTAATTAATTAACGATTTAATGCAACGATCCTCAATACGTATATTAATTATATATATAAGAAAATAAAAACCTTAGTAAAATATTACGTAATTAGTAATTATTTAATAGGTAATTTCTGAAATAGTTTTCAGTATTTAAATACTAATTAGTAATTACTTAATAGATAATTTCTGAAATGATTTTTAGTATTTAAATACTAATTAGTAATTATTTAATATATAATTCTGAAATGATTTTCAGTATTCAAAATATAATATGTTTTCCAAAATATTATTTCTCTTATAAATTAATTGCTAAAAACAAACGATATTATGTTATTTTAATCGTACTTTCCTATTTTTCTTATTAGAAACAAAACGACATTTTACCGTAAAATAAAAATATAATATTTTCTACGATAAAATAAATAAGTTTTATTATTATTAAAAAGGGTTTTTGTTTTACGAAATGACTATTACAAATTATTATTTTTAATCGATCGTTGGATTTAAATCATTAACTTAGTTAACTAATCAAGACAGATTAAAACCCTTTGTTTTATTCTAAAATCAGATTATTAATAATTGTAGGTCCCTGTAACTAAGGTTAAGACCGTCGCGACTTCTCACTCGCGTCACCAAACCAACTCCAGGCAAGTTTCATATAATTCAAAACTGGTATTTTAGTTGTAATTAAATATGTTGCATGTCATATAGATATATTGAGATGACACTTGATTTCACGGAACCGACTGATTGACTGATTGATTGATTGATTGACTCATTGACTCATTGACTATTGCCTTGGGAACTGGGGAGTAAAAGTTAGCACCCGTGGTCAAAGCCCCCTTATTGCCTCATTGTGGATAGCTGAAGTCCAACCTCACTGGACTGACGCCGCACCGTGTTCACGCGAACACAGATTGCCTCCAACCCAGACCGGCCACGGGATGCTACTTTTCTCAAAACACCTTTAGTGATTGTAGTTTGTCATCATTGCTTCATCGACATTTACTGCTCTTGTTTCATATTTGTTGCATACAAAAATATAAATATTGTTCAAAACTATCTCATTGCATCATTTTAATTATCGTTAAGATGCTGGAATTGGATATATGTTCTTGCTCCCTCCTGACTGGAGATTAACAATTTTAGGTGATTGCGGTGACGATGAGGCGTATGATACCTTTTATGGTCCGGACCAGAGTACTGATGCCCTAGCGGAACCTAGCCAGGAGGCCGATGTTTAGTTGCTTCCCTTTGATTTTCCAAATTGTAATAAGCAGGGTTGAAGTAATAACCCTGGACCATGTTTTGTTTGATCTTTGCTTGTATGAGAATTTCCTTTCAGACTTAGCAATAAAAATTGAATTTCCTTCATGTGTTCTGGATGTCTGTGTGTTACTACGGATTTATACAGCTTACTGCCGCCGTCTCACAACGGTGCAGGCTGGGCATGATCCGACTGGACCCAGTTTATTGGGATCGGGTCGTGACAACAAGTCATAAAACTAGTTTTATGTCGAGCATTAAAAAAAAAAAAAAGGTTAATTAGTGTTTAGATTCTGGATTTTATATTAACATATAGTTTAAGTTTTGACATGTCCAATTAAATTTTTTGGACAATGAATTTGTATTTTTGGTTTTTTTTCCTTTTTTTTCTGTTATATTTTGAACATGAGTACAAATAGGTCTGTGCAAATTTGAATCGACTGAACCGATCCGATCCAAATCGAATTGATCGATTTTTAATCGAACCGATGGACTAATTGATTGGATCGGTTGTGTGTTCTTAATAACTAAGCAGTTTGGTTCGCTCAATGGATTGATTATTAAAAATCGACGAAATCGAACTAAACTGATCAATCGATGGACCTTATGCATTTTTATTATTTTGCTTTGTTGCTTGTTATTTTTAGACATTTTCTAATGATGAAAATGAGCTATTGTATTTGTTGGAGATAAAATGATGAAATGATGTAAATGTGTTATTATAGAACAAATGATTACTGAAAATATTTAAATTTTTGTTGGTTCTAAATATGTTGTGTTAAAATATAAAATCGATCAGTCGAGCCGAGCCGAACCGAGCCGAGCCGACCCGAGTCAAACCGAACCAAATCGATCGATTTTAAAATAGTTGGTTGGTTTGATTGGATTGTCAATATTTTACAAATGATTAATTTCAATTTAGCTGTGATTGTGATCAAATATGTCGAGTACAGGAACACCAACCAACACAAGCTGAAAAGAAAAATATAATAATAATAAAAAAGAAATCATGTTATAAAATCCAGAGTCTAAATGCTAATCAGCCCTTAAAAAGGAATAGTCCAAAATAATTAGCTGTCAATAGCAAAGTACATGAAACCAACCAAAGATGTTGCAAACGAGAACAAGAATTTGTTGGTAGCCACACCCAGCTGTACACCACCACAACCAAACACCCAACCTGTCAACAGCATGGTCCACTCATTCAATCAATCATTCATGGATATTTTTTTTCTTCATATAAGCCCCTCAAGATTTCTCTATTTCCAGCATAAATTATTCGAATCCTATTTTTTGAAAGAGCCTTTCAAATTATTAAGACTAGTGTCTTATCTGTATGTTTTTTTCTTACTTAATATAGAGTTGTATGACAAATATATTTTAGAATAGTATAAAATATTTTCAAATAAATTTATATTGTAGTTAAAGATATATAATTTTTTTATTTGTCAGTAATTACATTACTAGGAAGGTGTGCAATTTAAATATTTTACTCATAATTAATATAAGCATATTTTGATACAATTAAAGTTGAAAATGGACACTTTTTGAACATAAAAGTTTCACAATAAAATCTAAAAAAAATTGTATTATATCTGTAGTAATATGAGGTGGCTTCAAAATAGATCTAAATTGAGCATTCTAAGTCGTTTACAAATACTCTAATAATTTTTTTAAATAATTAATTATTTAACTATATAATATGATTACTTATAACATAATAAATTAACAACTCTAACTCATGTGGTTAAGGTATGAGCCATGTTTCTTTATTGATCGGGTTCAATTTCTAAAAATAACAATATTTATAATAAATTTAATTTTTTATTTTTGTGCATACACGTTATTATTATAATATAATTGCTACAAGTCTATCTAATGAATGACCGTACCTTAAAACAGTTTAATGTTAATGGTTATAAGAAAAATAAAATCACCATTTTAGACTTCGCATCTGCATCTGGTGACGACTTTTTCTTTCTTTCTCAACCATACACCTCCTTCTATTATTCCTCGAATTCTCGAACCTAAGAAATTTAAAATTTAAAATCCAAAATCTCCACGCAACCACCCTTTTTCTCGGAAAGTCTTGCGTTGAAATTGTCAAACATTTGAAAATTAAATGGACAAGATTTGCGGGGCTTATATATAATATATATATATAAAAAAAAAACCGGTATTCCTGCCAGCCGGTTCTCCCGTTTCGGTCAGTACGGGCAGCCTGCCCGAACCCCTATATATACACACACAGCCATTCATACATACATACGCAATACTGCAGTTGCTAAAAAAAAAAAACCTCCAGCAAGAATCAAATAAAGAGGAAGTACAGAGAGAAGAATATTAGCAATGGAGGCAGGATTGAAGCTGAGAGTTGTTGCCATGGCAGCCATTGCTGCAGCCATGGTCTCCTCTGCTGCAGCAGCTGTTGAGGCTCCTGCGCCCAGCCCGACCTCCGCTGCGACCGCGGCTGCCCCTGCTGCATTGGCTTCCCTTGCTGCGCTCGCCTTCGCCTTCATGCTGCACTAGAAAAATAAAAAATATATATATATATAGTCGAAAATTCTATATTTGTCACACTATACGTCTCGTATCTTGATATATATATTGTCATTATGATTGATTTGTATTTGGTTATGTTGGGGGATGGAGCATATAATTTTTTTTAGGTAGGGGAATAAAATTCACTTTGATCATGTTTGTATTTTGTTCTTCATCCTTCTCCTTTTAAATTTGGCTCCCGGCCCCCCTCCTCCCCTTTGTAACATATTTGAGATTTATGTATGTTCTATGGTGGTCTATTCATGATTCATGAGCTTTACTTTTTTTTCCTTCGCTAATTTTTTTCCCGGTTCAGGACATTTTGCTAAAACTACAAATAAAATGTTTGGTTCTTAGCCGTTTGATAGTTATAAAAAGATAATTGTTAAATACACATCAAAAGTTAATTCAGGATAAACCAAAAAATTTACTCATGACAACCAAAAGTTACTTAGGACTGTCTGAATTAACTTGTATTCGTGATAACCAAAAATTTACTATGGACTGTCTGAAATAACTTTTATTTATGATAACAAAAAATTTACTATGGACTGTTCACCCCCAGATCCCCCCCCCCCATCACCTGCGATTTCGATCGACGATGACAACACACTCGCCCTCCAGACCCTAAACCTCGTCCTCACCGGCCGCCTCGTCCTCCATACCCTAACCCTCGCCCTCGATCGCAGTAGACTCCTCTTCGTCTTCCCCTCCTGCGACGACTTGGTGACATCGAGAATGTCGTCCACCACCTGGAATAGCAGTCCGATACATTGCGCCTAGCGAACTTCGAGAGTTTCTCGATCTGCTCGTTGATGGCGCTGGCGAGGATGGCGTCAAGGACGATGAAGGCCTCGAGGAGGGCGGCGGCCTTGTGGACGTGGATGAACTCGAGGTGGTTGAGGGAGGGGGTAGAAGAGGTGCCGGTGGACTTCATATCGATGATCTGTCTAGCGACGAGACCGCAGTAGCCGACGCAACGGGAGAGCTTGACGATGGAGCGGAGGTCGAGGGGGGCGGGGTTGAGGGTTTAATTTTCAATCTCTACGTCGAGGAGATCCTATTTGGAAGGACTGGCCGTCCTAAAGATGACATATTGTTAAAAAAATTGACACCTATCTATTTGAATGACTATTACAATTTTTTTCAGTCCTAAAGATAACAGCATATTATTTTTTGGCTGTCAAAATCTTTAACAGTCTTGCATATTGGTAGGACTGTCAAATATTTTGACAGTCGTAAAAAAAATTGAACAATTCCGAATAAATTTTTTCTATAGCAAACTGGTAAATAAAAAAAAATGGATATCATAAGTGTAACTTTTGTAATACCTTTAGCAATTATCTATAAAAAATGGTCAAAAACGAAAAAATAAATTCCAAAGTTTGGAAAGAAAAAGAATCATCTAGAAAGTCATGTGTGTTGTTTGTAACAATTGTATTATATATATATATATATATACTTTAAAAATAATTGACATAATTAAGTATAAAAAATGACGAAAAACAATGATTTGTATGTCTTTCACATACAATGATAAAAATAAGTAACTCTTTTGGCAGTTCAAAAAATATGTACTTCAATATCAAAAAAAAAACGTATTCGTAACAATATTTGAAAGAAAAAAAAAATATTTTGCTGCAGTAAAAATTGTTTGTTTAGCAATAACAATTTTCACAAGAAATTCAAAAAATAAATTTTGCCACAAACAAGTAAAATAATTTTGGTGAAGCAATTGATATTGTAAAATATATTTTCGGATTTTTCTCAAAAGCAAATAGATCGTGTGATACTTGTTTGCAAGTTGCGACAAGGTCTGGTTGGGGGATTGGTTGGAACACATGGGCGGGACCCATTTTCCATGTTAGTTGAGAAGCAGTTGGCCAGTCCACGTCTGGTGGTGCCCAGCATAGAAAATTGATGTTCTCTGATCATGATAATTGGTTCAAAATCAAATAATGCAGGACTAATTAGAGTTTAGAACTTGATTTTATACCAACGTAGAGTTTGAGTATTGACATATCCAATTGAAAATTTTGGATCAGTATTTTTGTTTTTAGTTCCTCTTTTTCCATTATTTCCTTTCCAACATGTATTAGTTGGTGGCCTTGTAATCATGTTAAGAATATAACGAGAAAAAAAAAGCAAAATAAAATAAAAATTCAAGGCTGGTATAAAATCCAGGGTCTAAACGCTAATTAGCCCAATAATGTACTTTGTATCTACAGACTGCATTATAGCCCAATCAGTTAACTAACAGAAGCACAACATGAAGTTCTTGTTATGGAATGAAACAAAATTCTATTGACATATGTTAGCCTCATTGTGCAAAAATGTCAAAATCCCAGTTAATATTTTGGCCCTCTTATCTGCAAATGTGCGAAGTAAGATGGAAGCAGGAGAAATAAGATAAAAAAAATAAAGGATGACATCATACTAGAATTATTGAATCACATAATATCTTCTATGTTCTAGATGCTATACAAGCGACAAATCTCCCGCCTCACCTAGGCGACCATCGCCACAACATAGAAAAAATTACTCTGATAGAGGATAAGTTTTTTACCTGCACATTTAGACATCGTCTGTGACAACATAGTATAATATGGACCAAAGTTTAATATTGATCCCAATAATAAGACAATGCACCTTCTTCGGCTGCTGATATCTCAATCAATCAATATTTGCTCAAAATCTGGAAATGATAATGGCTGCAGAGCAGGTAATAGAGAGACTCCTTTCAAGAAATCTGAAGGTCCGGAGCATTTGGGTAAGAGTTCAGCCATGTAGCAACAGCATGAAATGATGATGATCAGTCTTCAGAACCATACCAGATATTCTGAACCATTCTGGATTTATAACTGTCAAAACAGATGTAGATACTCTGGACACCTTCGCTGGCGCACATAGGAAATGGAGGTAAAGAGTACATTTATACTGAGCTTTTATTAAGGGGAAAAAGTACTGGGTCTACATATCTAAAACTAATTACAAAGCACATCCCTAACTACAAGGCTACATGTATTACATATCTACAGGCAGCTAAAATTACAGCCTGTTTGACGACTGTTAAAAGAAGCATACAAAAATTAGAGACTCACACGCGGAGGCATTGCTTATGAATCCTGGGTTAATCCCGACAGGCTATATATCACGTACTTGTTTCTGTCCTTTCTGGTAGCCGAGACAGTTCTTTATCTGCATAGTGTAGAAGTCTCCTCAGTCTCAAAAGCAAGTCACAGTGGAAAGGCAGTGCAGTTCGCCTCTCCAAGTACATAGGACTTACTGTCATCCAAGAAAGCGAGTGAAGCTCGGCTGCTACAGATTCCAAAATCGTATGCGTCTCCAGCTCATAATCTTTGCTTACATTATTGGCCTCTGCCACCATTCTCCTGCCTTCTTTACTGCCCCCCCGAGCCATTTTCTCTTGTATGCTGCTGCTGCTGCTGCCGCTACCGTAGTGATCAATGAGAGTGACTGCAAGAACAGAAGGCCAATCTTCTTTTGTAGGATCTGCAGGATCCTTTCTCATAGAAGGGACTGCTTTTGACACGACATACCCGGTTGAGAGAGGAATTGCAGACCCTTTGCTATGCAAGAGATGGCCAAGGGGTGGAGACTCTGAAGTGAGGCATGTTGGGAGCTGCATGGGTGCTTTAGACAGGGAGCGCATATTGGGAGAAGGAATCAGGATGTATGAGGCTGACATGGAACCTAGAGACTTTACTGGACTGAACCCTTCGAAATATGCAGAAAAACCTGCACTGCTGCTACTGCTATTTTGAGTTCCACCACCTGCATGGCGACATAATTAAAATCGAAAAGCATGTGGTGGTCTCATGTGCCAGCAAGACATTTCCTCCCAAAACAAATATTAGACATGTACAACATCTCCAATGACAATTTGAACGTGCTAATAAGATGGATATGCAACTTACATTTTCTTAAAAACATTTAACACCATAAAAGTAGAAATAAGCCCCATCTCTCGAGATAGCATAAAAAAATGTGGGCCTTCGTTGCTAACATACAATTAAAAGGTAGGACAATATGTGTGTTAAGCATGAAAATAAAACCAAGAAATAACTCATGGAACTCGACATATTTGTGGGAAATGTACAATTTAAGAACATAGCAGTGAGTTCCAAACTCTCACTTGCAGCTCAGTAATGAATGCAGTCTTTGTCATCTAATGATGCAAAATCTTGACTCTTGAGCCTTATCATCATCCAAGCCTTCCCATCAAAATGGAATCGGCTATGGAGGATAAGAAAGGTTCATACAAGATTTGACAAAGTTTTATGACCGGCTATCGACCTGAAGTCGTCCCTTTGTTGGTGCCAAATTCTTAGCCAAGGTAGCTATGAGCATGAGAGGGCCATGCCATAAAACCAATCTTGAGTCTTGCGCCTATATTTGGCAATTTCAGATTTCGGTTATTTATTGTGAATAAAGCACGCTGACTTGGGTCTAGATTACTACCAATCCTTACATTTATTTCCTCTAGTATTTTGGTCTTCCACAAGTGTAGGGGAACTTCCCTACATCATCTAACCTATTACATACTCACAGGAGAGCATTAGAGGTCCCTCCTTGCATGAGCTATGAAGATATAACTATTAATTGCATGAGCTATTAAGGTGTCATTATTAAGACTACGCAAGAAAACTGGCTTAGTTCTCAAGATATTGATGTAAAGTTGATGACTGGAAGTATGTCATCAACTCAGGTAGGGTTTGTTTAGCAAACCTGATCAGAAGTTAGATGGGTCTGTTTGGGCGAAAATCCTCAACTAGCTAGAGGCAAGATCAGGTTAGGTAGACCAAGAACCCCAATTCTGAACGCCTACAAACTTGATCTAACAACTGAAAGTTAAAGAAGGGTAGGTTCCAATTAAAATACCCCTCTGGCACACTTAGCCCTCACTTTCAAAGCAAAGATATTGTGATACACTTTTTTTTTCTCTCTCATGTCCACCCATTTTGTTAGTTCCGAGGGTTAGATGATGTCATGTGACCTCAATTCACAATTTAACATTTATGACTAATACGCTGTTATTTATTGAAGATGATTATTATATAATAAAATATATGCTAGTTTACAAAATGACTTTATCATCCGTTCCTCATTCACCACTTTCACCTCCACCTGTTTGCCACTCCGCACACCACTATCAACTCCGGCGCCACTTATATAACCTATTACCACCAACGCCACCCACTAACATTGTCTCGACCACCATGCACCACCTCCTCCAACAATATCATCACTTCCACTAGAACTCACAAGTAGTGTGAACTCCAACGCAAACATCACCTTCATACAATTCACCACAACTTGGCACCACCTCCAAAGCCACCTACGAGCACCGACCACCATCACCACTATTTCCACACTTCCGCCACCACCCACTGCCTCCAGTACCACCATACCATACCTGCACCACCACCTCCAACACCAGTATACATGTGGCACCACACACTACGATGACCTTCGCTACTACCACCACCACCACCACTATCAACCACCAGTTGTAAAAGGTAAAGATGCCACTAGGTGACCAGGATAATGGCTAGTGACTAAGAGACTGCAGAATTAAACTTCCTAAATTGGAAAATAAGAAATACATCTTAAATACCTTACTAATGTAATTATGAGGGCGTCACTTGGTGCGATGGTAATGTTTGGTTCTTGCATACCAGATGGTGCAGGTCCGATTAGTGGAAACCGAATCTTTATGTATTAGGTTTAAGGTGGTATACATCTTGACCTCCCTTTACCCTGCATTAGCATGACTCTCATGACACTAGGACACCCTTATGTACCTGTTAAGTATTAAGTATTAGTAATGGGATTTAGTCCCACATCGGATAGAATGGTAGAGAGAGTGGTTAGCCTCTCCTATATATATAGTAACTTGATCAATAAAGTTAATCATATTATTCCAATTCTACATGGTATCAGAGCCACAACCCATCCACGCTTCCGCTAAGGTTATCTGAGGAAGGCCATCTATGGTCTTAAACAAATACCTCGTACATGGTTTTGTCGATTTACACATGTTGTTACTCAGTTTAGCATGTGACGATCATTCAGTATTTTACCGACAGACATCAGCTGGAAGGATACTAATTGGTGTCTATGTTGATGACATTGTGATCATAGGAGATGACAGTCAGGACATTACAGGACTGAAGAATTTTCTGGAAGAACAGTTTCAGATCAAGGATATGGTATCGTTGAACTACTTCTTGGGTATTGAAGTTGTACGGGAAAAGAGACACATTGTCATGTCTCAGAGGAAGTATGTTCTAGACATACTACATGATGCAGGAATGATGCAAAGCTAAGAGAACATCGCCAATGGACCCAGGAGAAAAGTTACTTCCCGACGAGGGGGTACTGATGACTAATCCGGATCAATATCGTCGTGATAGGGGACGAGGCAATGACGATCGTAATGGAGGAAGACCACGCACATGCTTCAACTGTGGTCAGCATGACCATTTCTAGTGGCAGTGTCTTAAAGCTCATGTCACTAATGTTACAACGGACGCTCCTGATGAAATCATTCGATCTGTCCAGATGACTGCAGAATCATATATAGATTTTTTTGAGTTCCAAGCTCAACGTCGTGGTGAGACATCTACATCTAGATTCACAGCCGGGTACTCCGCAATGTGTGGTGAGGTCGAAGCAGTGGGTGATTGACTCTGGTGCGTCAGCTCACATGACTGGCAACGCAGGTATGATACACAATATATATCGATATGACGTGTTTCCGATATTACTGTTGCCAATGGTGGTGGTTCACTAACAGTCCGTAGACGTGGAAGTGCCCGTCTTTCTTCCGGACTGTCATTCAATTCCATATTATATACACCTGGCAACCCGCTCAGTTTACTTTCCATTAGTCAGATTACTCGCGACATGCATTGCTTGGTAACATTTTTTTCCCTGATGGTTGTGTTTTTCAGGACCTAAAGACTGAAAATACTGTCGGTAAGGGACGTGGCTGGGAGCTTGTATCTGTTTGACGCATCTTCCCCTGCTGCTTGTGCCGGCGTGAATCTCGATCCCTTCGAGCTACACTGTCGGTTAGACCATCCATCTATCCAAGCTCTCCAGAATTTGTACCCATCTTTAGATATTCCTTTTTTATTATTGTAAGTCGTGTAGTTTGGCTAAACACCTTCAGATTTTCTATCTGGTGAGTCAAAATAAATTTGCATCTGCTCCTTTCGAATTGGTACATTCTGATATATGGGGGCCATGTCCAGTTGACTTGATGATGGATTTCAAGTACTTTGTTATATTTGTTGATGATTACTCACGTGTCACTTTTATCTATCAGATGAAAAATTGCTCCAAACTATTTAAAATTTGGTACAATTTTTATGCGAAAATCAAAATACAATTTGGTGTTCCGATAAAATGCCTTCGAAGTGACAATTGTCGTGAGTATATGTCTCGTGAGTTCAATTCACATCTGTCTCGATATGGCATCATCCACCAAACTTCATGTCCTTATACACTACAACAGAATGGTGTGGCCGAACGCAAGAATCGTCATCTCTTGGAAACAACGCGTGCTCTTATGTTTCAAGCACGTACACCTAGAAGATTTTGGTCGGATGCGGTACTTACAACATGCTATCTTATTAATCGCATGCCATCGTCGGTTTTCAATGGTGCTACTCCATTTTCTCGGTATATCCCGAACGAGAGCCGTTTTCTCTACATCTCAAAATCTTTGGTTGCTTGTGTTATGTTCGGAATATCCGACCAACCCTTTCTAAATTAGATCCTAAGACAATCCAATGTGTTTTCCTTAGGTATCCTAAAGATCAGAAAGGGTAACATTATTTTTTTCCTACCTTGAAGAGGTATTTTTTCTCTCGAAATGTTACCTTCGTTGAAACCGAGTTTCCTCCACTTCCACAAACTACAGGTCTAGTGTCCCAAGTTTACCCAGAAGAAAATTTCTTGTTTCCTCCACTCCACTACCGAACCAATATCTCGGTCCGACGGTCCGCAGACACCGGTTCAGTCAGCACCGTCGTCGTCCGAAATAGCGTCGAAGATAGTGCATGTGATCATAGAGCCATCATCCTCCTCTAGCTCCACTGATTCGCCTCTGCCTGTTCTACCAGCTCGACCTCGTTGTGCCTGTCGTGATCATCCCTTGTATATTGAAAACCATAAAGGGCTTGCGAGCCACACTCAAGTCATTAATAGCTACTATTAATGGGATTGAGATTCCCAATTCTGCCGATGAGGATCTCAAACATTCTGGTTGGCGTGCTGCTATGGAAGAGCAGATGAAAGCGCTTCGGGAGAACTATAGTTGGGAGTTGGTAGATTTGTCGCATGATAAACAAGCAGTATGTTGCAAATGGGTGTTCACGATCAAAGTGAAACCGGATGGCACTCTTGATCGACTAAAGGCTCTTCTGGTGGCTAAAGGATATTCGCAGACCTATGGTAAAAATTATTGAGACATTCTCCCCAATTGTCAGGATGACCTCTGTACGCGTACTCTTGGCCTTAGTTGTTTACTATGACTAGCCATTACTTCAGCTGGATATCAAAAATGTATTTCTCCACGGGAATCTTGACGAAGAAGTGTATGTGGTGCAACCTCCCGGATTCGTTGCAAGGGAGGTAAAGTATGTCATCTGAGGAAGGCCATATATGGTCTTAAACAATCGTCTCATGGGCATTACAGGACTGAAGAAGTGTTTGTTACTCAGTTTAGCATGTGTTAATCGAAGAAGGATCATTCAGTATTTTACAGACAGACATCAGCTGGAAGGATACTACTTGATGTCTATGTTGATGACATTGTAATCACAGGAAACGACAACTAAGGCATTACATGACTGAAGAAGTTTCCGGGAGAACACTTTCAGACCAAGGATATGAGATCGTTGAACTACTTCTTGGGTGTAAGTCGTACGAGGAAAGAGGCACATTGTCATGTCTCAGAGGAAGTATGCCCTAGACATACTAAATGATGCAGGAATGATGCAAGCTAAGGGAGCAACATCGCCAATGGACTCAGGAGAAAAGTTACTCCCCGACGAGGAGATACCGATGACTAATCCGGATCAATATCGTCGAGTGGTTGAAAAACTCAACTACTTGGCAGTTATGGCTCGTCCAGATATTTTATTTGTCGTCAGTGTCGTGAGTAGATTTGTCTTCTCCACGAGTTCCGCATTGGCAGTCAGTTCTCAAAATTCTGCGCTATCTAGTCCAAAATCCTGGAAAATGAATTCACATAAAAAATCAAAGGCATACGAATGTTGAGTGCTTTATCGATGCTGACTGGGGTGCAAGCCTGACGGATAGACGATCAACATCTGGTTACTCGGTATTTATTGGCGAAAACTTGGTATCGTGGAAGAGCAAGAAGCAGTGTGTGATCGCACGATCAAGTTTCGAAGCGGAATATCAAGCTATTGCTCATGGCACAACAGAGGTGCTATATCTGAAGCATCTACTACAAGAACTGGGAGAAGCAGGAGCTAAAGCAGCAGATATGTGGTGTGATAACCAGTCTGCTATCCATATTACTACCAATCTCGTGTTCCATGAAAGGACGAAGCATATTAAAATTGACATCCACTTCGTTTGTGATGAGTATCAAAAGGGGGATAATAAAGTTTCATCACGTGAGGACCGATGATCAGATAGCTGATATCTTCACGAAGTCTCTTTTGAGTCCTCGGGTTCAATTTCTGTGTAACAAGCTGGCCATGATTGACATATATGCTCCAGCTTGAGGGAGGGTGTTAAGTATTAAGTATTAGTAATGGACTTTAGTCCCACATCGGGTAGAATGGTAGAGAGGGGTTAGCCTCTCCTATATATATGTAGTCTCCTGATCAATAAAGTTAATCCTATTATTCCAATTCTACAGTACCTATGGTTAAAAATCGTTAGTTATAAATGTCATACCAGATGGTGCATGTTTGATTAGTGGAAACTGAATCTTTATGTAGGGTGGTATACCATGATCTTGACCTCTCCTTACCCTGCATTAGCATGAGTCTCGTAGCACTAGACACCCTTATGTAACTATCATTAGAAATCGCTAGTTATAAATGCATATTACAGTTAATTATAACAAGTTTTAAAAAGCACATGCGGCTCGTGCCTAGGCGCACCTGAGACTCGTGCCTTGTGCATCTTACACCTACTTTTGAGGCGTACCTCGTGCACCTCACTACTACTTTTAAGGGACACCCAAGGCACGGGCTCAAAACCTACTATCTTTCTTTTTTTATTTATGTTCTCATCTTTTGTAATAAATATGTTTTAGTATTTTATTTTTTTAGAATAATTCAACTAAACTTTCTATTGTGACTAAAAGGTTTGCTACCATGACTTTAAGATGTTCGTTGGAAACATTATTAAAATTGTATCCTAAGGATAGAAATACTATCGAATGTACCAAGTCATTCATCTAATCTTTCAATTGCAATTAATTGATTTTGTAATTATGGGATGATGATGATGATGACGATGGCAACAAAGGATACAAATCCATTGATAGAATTAGTGGTAGAAATGATAATATAAATATTAATGAATTTTAGGGTTGTCACACTTTTCTATTATTATGAACGTAGTAGTTTCTTTCGAGTTCTTACGGTCGTTATATATATATATATATATATATATATATATATATATATATATATACCACTTGTTATTTTGGTGGTGTTATGAATTAACTAGATATAATAAGTTTGGTTATTTGGAATCATTTTAAAAACTTCCAAATGTGTCTCGCTTTATTGAAGCTCACGCCTCCGTGCACCTTACACCTAGGCTCCGAAGGACCTAGCACCTCGGGTGCATCTCATGTCTTTTCAACCGTCGATTACAACATTAGTTACATATATTAACCAAAAATCACAACATTAAAACAAATGTAAAATACCTTTTTCCAAAAGTAGTGGAGGGTGACTTGAAGAGGGAAAGGGGAGAAAAGTATATGTGAGAAAAGAAAAAGTAAAGAGTTCAAGTATAAAAGAAAAGGAAAAAGAAGAAATATTCACATAGTCGGATGATGGAGAGGTCATCCTCGTTGCAAGAGGTCGTCGCCGGTACCACTGGCTTCGGTACTAACTTTGAGGTTCGTGAGGGAGATGGGGGTCACAAGGAATCAGGGAGATTGAGGAGAAAAAGAAAGATTGGGAAGGAATGGGTTACACAAGTAATAGGTTAAAAACCCACTCACAAACCCACCATGAATGGATCCGACTTCAATGATCTAGAAACAATACAAATAAAACAACTTTTGATCAGTGAGTAAGACCTCTCAAGACTTCACAAGTTTTAATGTACACAATATCTAGAACATGAGATCGTGATGAATGCGTGGATCTCTCCATTTTGATTGGCCCATCATGGATTTTATTTTTCCTAGTATCACTGCATTTCCATATTTTGAGGATGACATCAGAGGAAACTGCTATCTACCGATAGAAAAAACTAATACCAAAGTTGAAAATAGTAATTTCATATCATTTAATGTAAACACCATTTCAGCATACAACTATAAGAGCCAAGGGATGGAAGTTTCTCCTTTTCTCTTAGGAGCTTTTGCATCATTTACTTTTCTCTTTGGAGCTTTTGGATCATTTGGTTTTACCATTATGGAACAGAACTACTACATATTTGAAAACATAGGTTCCAAAATGGAAAACAACATCCGTTATGGTAATCTGTTACGGACACAAAAGTAGAATTTGACCTTCAGCATTATTTGACGACAGCTAAGTTTAAAATTGCTCATGAATGCTATTTAAGGCACAGTAGTTATGAAAGCCATGGCACATTTTATGCAGAAACCTTGCATCTCGTGCATAACAGTGATTTTCACATATAGATTGTTAGAACTAAAATATGATTGGATCACATGACCTTTTCTGCTCCCAGAATGGACTTTTCACTGCTTTCCAAAGAAGTCATGCTTGGAAGTATCTTGACATGTATGTCCCAGTTCTTTCTAATCTTAATCTCTGTTGGATGCATATCAATATGCAAGTCCACATCACAATCGTGAGCGGGCAAAAAGTACATGATTTTTTGTGTCTAACATAGATAATAATAAATTTCGAAGAAGTGCATTTCAATGGGATTATAATCTCACAATGAAAAAAGAATACATCATTTTTACAAATAATGATTGCTAATTTTATTTTAATAACTAACCCATTAGCATGACATGTTGCTTGTCCCATTGAAATGGCAAATAGGTGCAAATGATTATAGTTTCTATATCCAAATTAAATTACACAGCTAAATATTTAACAAACTAATTATAAGTAGCCATAGCCATGTGCCACAATTAATATGATTATAAATGGAAAAGGGTATTAAGTTGAACACCTTTTTGTAAAGAATAACTAAGCAAAATTTATCATTATAAATGTTACGGCATAAAATAGTACAACTCATAAGGGTGTAACAGTCTATTAAATAAATTTTGTAAATATTTTCTTTGAGCAGAAGTGACAAATTTGTGTACAGTGTATAACGGAAGTTCATTTTATGCATCCAAGTTGTGCTTTTCTAGAAAGAGCATCACTCGACAATCATCTGATCCGATATAAAATGCTTCCACTTTGGCATATGCCATAAGATTTTAGAAAACAAATGTCCTCTCCATTCACTACAATTTTTTTATGTAACTAAAATAAATGTCTTCTAATCTTTCTCGTTCCATTTAATAAAAAAAAAATCGAACTTCAAAAAACTTCTATATTAAAAAAGCTAGATCACCAAAGGAATCATATTTTAAAAAAATAAAAAAATTGCTTGTCAGTTTTCAGATTGAATAGTGACATTCGTAGATTAATTTACAGTTTTGTGATTGAAATAAACAATTATGCCTAGAAGCCATAAGAAAGATGCATCATGATTCAACCAATGGATATAAATGAGTAAATCATATTTCTCCAACATAATATTCTGCAATGTGGAACGGATGAACTTACCTGTGGATGAGTCAGCTGGAAGAATTAGATGCATGGAATGGTCAATGGAAACTCCAACCAAACTGATGCTTTGCACGAACTGCAGTAATCCCCTTGAATTATCAGACCCTGTCTGTCCTGCTAGGAGCTTGCTTTTGGTGTTTGTTTGCCCTAAAACACCTTTTACGAAACTAGATTTTGCACGAGGGCTGTACAAAGACGAGCTAGGTGATGAAGGAAGAGTTCTTTCTTGGATTAAACCCATCTCCTGCTGCTGAAGACCACTACCATTGGTGTTTGAGGAAAGAGAATCTGGGATTGGTCGTCTTAATTGTAGTGTCCACTTCTTTACATCACTACCCCCAACCGAGTAAATAGCATTCTGCCATTCTGTTGATAATAAATAATAACATGATATTGCTGAAAGAACAAACAATTCATGCTCCATAACGAAAATTTTACAGAGGAAAGGTAGACTTAATTACCTTGACATTCTAACTCAAAGAAGCAACCAATACGTGTAATGATTATATCCCTTGCTCTAACACTGCCAGAATCAGGTGAAGAACTTGACAGTATTTGACAACCTTGGTTCAAAACTTGAACAAAGAGGCTTTGAAGGACTTTTGTATCTTGGCGGCTGCTGATACCACCAAAGGGAAATATGTTACAGTCAAGGAACTCACCCCTAGAATCTGTCCATATACAAACTAACCACCGCCAGTCTTCAGTCCACCCATAACAGCAGTGAAGGCTAGTTGACTTTTGGTCATGCTCCAACCCATCATGCTGGGAGCCTGTTCCAACATCCGTACTACCTCCTGAAACGGAACTTTGTATAAACATCCCACTACTGTCATCAGTAACAGATTTCAAATTTGAAGATTCTACTATCCCACTACAAAACAAATTGGGAGAAGTTCTATGTTGCACAGAGCCAGGTTCAGCAAGTATAAATAGTGGCTCAAACATGTATCTCGTGTCATCTTGACAAATTAGGTCAGTCGATCTATTTGGTTCACAACTTACTCCTACAGCCCTTGATGGTGGCCATGAATTATCCCATGTTCCAGACCTCAATGCAGAATCAAGCTCGCCATCTCTTGAAAGAGTTGGTCCAGACATCCGAGGAGCAAGACAATCCTTCCACAGGCCAGGAATAGCAGAACTCAGATGCATTAATGAGGAATGAGATCTCCCTGACATGGTTGATGGCTGAACAATATCACTGCTAGAAATAGCACGCGGTATTCGTCGAGCCTTATTATACACAGTGAATGCTATATCCTTCAAAACTGCCAAATCATTCTGTGGTCTATTGACTCTTAATAAGCACTCAACAGTCACAATCTGCAGGACAAGTTTGGGAATGCTGAATCCAGATAGCATTAGGATATTTGATGCAGAAACTTCGTCAGCAGCAGCAGCAGCAGAACTTAGAGCCTTCGCAACCTGAGAGTGTAACAAGGCTTGCCTTTCCCTATCTGAGGAGGAAATAACCGACCCAAGGGCAGCAGAAGACTCAATCAGAGTCTGCAGAACTGCGGTAGGTTCAGGAAAGGGGCACACAACATAGACTACCTGGAAGAATCTCGTGGATGCAGGTAAGCTTCTATATTATAATTATAGACAAGATAACAAATATACAGGCATCAAATAATACAAATAAAGAACCAGCACCTCAAAGAATACATACAATTGTGCACAAATAGACCTGATAACAAAATCGTAACTGTACTATACTGGTGAGCAGAGTGACACATGTGGATATGGTGGGCTTCTCAATGAAGAATTGATATATGCAATTGATTAAATGCATACCTGAAGAATGTAATGATCAAATGGCACATAAAAAAGGATGCCTTGGAGTTGGTGGGAGGCGAAAAGAACTCAAACTTAAAATTGAAGGGGGTGTTAAAAACAATTTATAATAATAAAAAGTAACTATAAACTAAACGTAATGCGGCTAAAAATGATTGAACTCAAGAACTCGAAGATATATTTCAATTAAGTTACCAACTAGACTACAAGTTAGTTGTTGATTCCTTTAAGAAAATGAAGTAAATAATAGAAGAAAATGAAGTAAATAATATTGTCAAAGAAACAGAAAACTGGGTTGTGTGTGTTGTTGATTCCTTTAAGAAAATGAAGTAAATAATAGAATAACGAATATTGTATAGATGTGTGTGTGTGTGTGTGTGTGTGTGTGTGCGCGCGCGTGTGTTGACCAATCTCATATAACAAAATAGAATAGTGAATGAACTAGGTCAATGCAAGATGGCATCTCAGAGATCCTTACATAGATTACTAGAGTGTGGTTAAGGCAGTGATTAATGTTTGTTTTCTTCCCTGTTACATTCAATTTTACATGATATTTCTGACAAAAACAAGTAGTAGCATCTATATGAAAAACAATCATCTATTGAACTGACAGAACAATATATATATAAAAGCAATACCGTGCTAGGACCATTGCTGCCTTCCTTTTGATTTTGTGAGGAACACGTAGAAAGTTTAAGGTCCTTGATAACTTTTGTAAGAGAATGAATGAAAGGCTTCACATTCCACCCTCTGGAGATAGACAGAAAGTAGTCACTAATGGAGCTGACAGAAAACATATTATTGCCTGCAATCTTCACTTGTTGCGGACAATCAACAAGAACTAGGCCAGAGGGCAAACATTTTCCGGGGGAAAGATCTCGTTGGCCTCCACTGATTTGAGGTGAGTGACTTCCTAGTTTGCATGTCTCGTATACTGGAACAAGATGAAATTCCTAATTAAGAACATGTCAAGGATTATATTTCTTATGCAGTATACAAACATTGAGAAGCAGCGAAACAAACTAAATGGCAGCAAACATTGAGAAGAAGCGAAACAAACTAAATGGCAGATTCATCTTGATGCTTCAGGTGAAAATAATTTTCCAACAGAGAATATAATAGGATATACTTCTTCATAGAGAACAAAAGTTATATACACACACACACACACACTTTCCGGGGTAAAGCTCTCGTTGGCCTCCACTGATTTGAGGTGAGTGACTTCCTAGTTTGCATGTCTCGTATACTGGAACAAAATGAAATTCCTAATTAAGAACATGTCAAGGATTATATATCTTATGCAGTATACAAACATTGAGAAGAAGCGAAACAAACTAAATGGCAGATTCATCTTGATGCTTCAGGTGAAAATAATTTTCCAACAGATAATATAATAGGGTATACTTCTTCATAGAGAACAAAAGTTATACACACACACACACACACACACAAAAAAAACCAGCCGGGTGGTTTCATATTATGGAACCAACCTATGTTACAACCGATGGATTTGAATTGCAAGGCTGAGATTACACATGTATATTTTAAGTAGATACTCTTACAATTTAATCTCAGCCTTGCAATCCAAATCCAACGGTTGTAACATAGATTGTTTCCATAATATAAAACCACCCGGCTTGTTTTATAGCATCCCTATACACACACACACAGGGTCTGAATAACAGTACTTTTTCCTTAAAAAAGAAAAGAACAAGGGAACTGTCCTACTTTTCCAGAAATTCAGAACAGTTGGAAAACACCACGAGGGATGCTCGAGTTAGGGATGCTGGTCACTGCCTGCCCTCAACACCACCACAGCTTCCCACCGCTCTTCGCTTCGGTAAAAAAGAGCATTTAGGTGCCATTTTTTATATATCTCCTCAAGCAGCGTAAGCAGGATTAAGGAGATCAACTCTTTTAACCTAGGGTAAACCCATGTGTGATTGGGAATGATTGACTGTATCTAGAGCGGGCTAACAAGCTCTCTATGGATACCAAGCTTCAGGACAACACATATATCGTTCATGGCCAAAATACAAGAAAATACCAGATTCATGACGAAACCGGTAATACCAGCCAATCTATGTTGGACAGAAACTCCAGATGACTGTAAGAATTCCTCTCTGACATTTACACGACAAGATACTTCCTAAAGATTCACAGCAGATACTTTCCACCCATGTTTAGGCACCAAAGGATCCAAAACATGATTGAAATTGATTTGGCATGGTTGTGATCGTTGCTAACATAATTGAGATACGAGAAAGAGCATTTCTTTGTTGCAGAACATTTTTAAACGTTACTACTGTAAACAGGCATGAATATAGATACTATTAAGATCTAATGAATAAACTATATATGAAGCTAAGTTTACATGTGTATATAACCGTAACCATGCCGTACCTGTCCCCTAAATTTTCTAAACATTCCATATTATGTAACATTAATGGGTTCGTATCCATGTACAACCTAGCAACCGGTATTTCACACCAACTAAACTAAGAATCATTGCCTATACACTATCCAATGGAATATAATATCAGAATGGACCTTACAGGTGCTGTTTGAACTATGAAAAAGGATCATCCACACCCTCATTATCCTTTTCCATTAACAGGTCTAACTTTACAATCTGTTTCTTGAATTGAGTTCCATGTATCTTTTAGGCATTGTTATGTGGACACAAGAAAGAGAATAAAAGAAAAGAGTTTGAGGATTATACTACTAATGTGGCAAGTATTCCCTACATCTCTGTTAAGGTAGATTCGGGTATCCAGACTTCATTATAATTTATCATTTGTGGGTTTTGAACAAGTTTCTTCTTTTATAGATGATAAATTTCCTATTCTAGAAAGATAAAGCAGGAAATTCAATATTTTATAGGACAGATGTGAGAATTTGAGGGGATAAATCAAAATGGTGACTGGATCTATAGGATATTTGAGAACTGAATTCACCGGCTTTGAGGGTATGTTTATCAAAATTATAAGTTTATAACCTGCTCCCTCCCAAAGAAAGTACAACCAAGGGTATAGGTTCATATAATGAAACTTGTCTTAAAAAATAAGGAAATAAGCATTTGCCATTTCTCCAACAATTTTGCACTTTACAGCCAGCAAATATAATTTTTCTAGGAACAAATTATTGCTGAACAAGTAGCAAAATCAGAGAATAAAGAGAGCCAAGTGCAAAAGACGAGATGAAGAAAAATTATGGAAAGCAAAGCTGAACAAGAAGAATTAAGAACCTAACAATGGATAATGTGGTCCATAGAAAATCAAAGAGTCAGTGAAGCGCCCTTCACAGTATTTACAGCAATATGAATCCTGTCTTTATAGATTCTTCAGCAACATAACTTCAAAAAAAAAAAAAAAAAAGTTACCCCAAAACATCCATAGTGTTGACAAGGTAAGTCAAGGATGAGAAAGACAAAAAGGATATATGTGAAAATATGTGATAGTTTCTTCAAGAAGAAAAGTGATGATGCAAATTTTGATCCTTAAAGGACCCTATCTATAGCGCTGATCCAAACTGGCCCTTGAAGCAACTGTGGCAATCAATCAGTTCCTTTTTCCCAGAGTTCAGTTCCTACATTTCTTTATATGCCAAGAGAACAAAACCCGAGAATTTCATGACTAAACAACTGGTAAGTAAACACTTGACTTGGGATTAACACGCCCTTGGAGTATGGAAATCAAGAGACCATTTAACACAGAAGAAAACCGGTTGGGGAAAAATAAAAGTTCAAAACATCCAAGAAAAAAATTCAAGAAACGTAAAGAAAAACAGGAACCAGAGATGAGAGGAGGGAGGGACAATCAAGAAATTTATGAGGGTACATATGATGTTAGTGACGAACCACCTATGAAATTTTATCAAGGTTCCATAAACAATTTCACACTGGTTTTACCATGAATAAATATTTTCCTCTGACAAGTGACAACCTTACAATAGAAGCAATATCTAGAACGTGCGAGATTCAAAGATGTATTAGGTATCTTTTCCCCTGATCCTATATTTTCATTTATTTATTTATTTTGAAATAGTGGGCAACCAACAGAACAAAATCTTCCTCTGACAAGTGACAACCTTCCAATACAACAATATCTAGAACTTGCGAGATTCAAAGAGTATTAGGTATCTTGTCCCTGAATCATATACTTTCATTATTTATTTATTTTTTAATAGAAGAAAACCAACAGAACAATATCTTCCTCTGACAAGTGATAACCCTCCAATATAGCAATATCTAGAACTTGCGAGACTCAAAGACGTATTGGGAAACTTTTCCCTGGATCCTATATTTTCATTTATTTATTTATTTTGAAATAGAGGGCAACCAACCACCCAGAGTATTAGGTTAGCAGAATTTGAAATCTACACCTCTTGCAAGACTGCCAGAGGATTCATCTGGAGTTAGAATACTTAATTTAATATGATCTAATATCTAGACTTTTGTCAAGTGAAATAGATGTCATACGAGCAAGCAAGCGCAACACACATATACATGTCCGCATGCAATCTCCAAGGCATGCTAGTATCTCAAGCTTCCTTGAACTCGCCATATCCACGTACTACGATTTCTATCTAGAACCTGAAATAGAGAGCCACTGAGACCACAAGCAAGTTCATTTGCGCACACAGGCACATGCATTTTTATGTGCAAGACATAGATCTAGTTGGTTCACAAGTATGTTTGTGTTGTAACCAGGTCTCGTGCCCATGTGGGCGCGCTTCTTAGCTCAACAATAGCAAAGGATCCTATTACCAAATTAGGAGCTGCATCATTCCTCATCCTCCATTTAAATTATATCAACTGCCATCCCTTCATTCAGTAACAGATATCAGTGGAATCTTCTTTAACTGTCCTGATTTATAATTTGTGTGAATCTTATACGAAATGAAATGAAGAGAAAATAGTATCAATTATATTTGTGCATGGAACTAAAGGATTTCAATGATATAGCATGAATGTATATGACAACCATGGTTGTAGGTTTCGGCCAACATGTCCAATATATCAGCGGATATGTCTGGTCAGGACTTGGCAAAATATACCATTCGTCATTCTAGAATATATCGACAGACATGTTTCGATCAATCCTATTTACCGGCCGCCACAAATTTTTTTAAATATGGGCCGAAACTTAGTTAATCACGTTTTTGTTTCAGTTTTTTGAGATAGAAGTTTTAACTTTTAAGTGTTAAATTATTTAGACTCTTAGTTACTTGTATATTTTAAGTGCTAAATTACTTATCCTAAATTATTTAGACTCCTTAATAATGTCGTTATATTATACTAATTGTCTTACTTTGACTATTAAATTACTAATACTAAATTTTATCTTAGTCATCATCCAAGCCTTCTCCCATCAAAATTGGGTCGGTCATGGAGTATAAGAATGCTCCATGCAAGATATGGCAAAATCTTATGATTGGTTGTCAACCTAACGTCAACCCTCTATGTTGGTGTCAAATTCCTAGCCAAGGGTCATGCCATAAACCTATGTGGCTAGTTAGCAGGTAGGTAGACCTACCTTTTGGATTACAGTTTAAGTTCTTGCAACCAAAGATCACCCTCCAAACTCCCCTAGACTATAAAGACTCTAGACAAGAGGTAAGACGATACAATTTGCAATAGGGAATTGTACTCATCTCTATGACACATTATGCCAAAGATTTCAATGTTAGTAGTAATTTATATTTGGACTTATAGTTGTTATGTTAGTTGTTAGTTTTAGGACATTTAATACACTTAGCAAGGATATTTAGTATGTATAATACATACACTTAATTAGCCTAACACGCACATCAGACATTGTAATGTCCCCAATATCCGACATCTACAACCCGGGACATAACTGTAAGATCCATAAGTTCAGACGCGACGAAGATGAAGCATGAGTGCTCCAAGATTTCTATGATTTCAGTGCTAAGTAATCAACAAGAGATCTAGGCGGCCACTGAGTGCACCATGAATGAAACACCACATGACAGAGATACTAAAATTTGTATAGAAGCTTAAGCGAAGAGAGGTAAGGCATTCTAGAAACAGAAACTCTTATAAATATGGTAAAATAGGTTGCAGTTAAACTAGATGCAAAAGTCAGTAGAAATAGAGAAGTACTAAATTTAACAGGTATAATAGAAAACAGGTAAACGAATTCCACTGGGGTACTCAACCACCATAGAATTCAGTGGACATTTAATGTTCACATGATAAGTATTGCTTTTGTATATATATGATGATAAGAAGAATTTCAGAGAGTTCCATTCTGTAGCATGTGGTTTACAAATACCAAAACAGAACTCTGGTTGAGAACCTTAGGCATGCTTTCACCCACTCATAAGCTAATTGTTACTAAAATAGCTAATTGTTACTAAAATAGAGAATAAAATTGCAGCATCAAAAATCTTCTTAAAACAGTATATTCATCAAGAAAATTACTATACAAGAAGTATCCTTCCAACGTCAAGCCAGAAAACAGATGTACCAGTTCCTAGTTGCAAAAAGAAATCACCAGCTGCGGAAGTAAGCAGATCAATATCTGGACATAAAGCATAAAAAGTAACCTGCAACATCATAATTGAAAATTGGTAAAGTAAAGACTAAGATGCCTGCAAGTGAACTAATGTAAGAACAACGAAGAGTAGTTAGCTGTGATAGAGAAATGGAAACAATATGGCAGTTGTGGAGGTTTTGTGGGTGGGGTGGTGGGGGAATAGGGAAGGGGGGTACTGAAGATTACTAAATGAACTTGTGAAAACTCACTGGCTTTGGCAAAGCATAGGGTTCAAGAGGAGCCTTTTCCCAGAGTTGAAGACAGTCATTAGATGTCTTCAGCCAATCATCCTGGTACCTACCATATAAACCATTACATATGCTTACTCGTGGAAAGTAAAGTAACACAAATTTGCAAGATTTAAGAGAGAAACATTAACATGACAGTACAACGCATACCCAACAAGTATAGCAGGCAATGCCAGTGCTGCTACTGTTGGTCTGCAACGTGAATAGCACTTTTGTTGTTCTGATTCTGAATTACATATTTCGTTTAGCCTCCGTTGTGAAGACTCATCAATTCTAGCTCCATCTAAAAATAAATAAATAAATGGTATGTCCCTCATCTTGAAATGTCATATATTATGTCCGGCAAGAAGAACAAGACATACCTCTGATGGAAGATGAACCACCAGTGGACTGGGAAGGGCTCATCGGCTCTCCACCGAGGGTAACACTACTTGATAAATCTTTAGTATCACTGGTGGAAAAGGAATATACATCTCCAATGCCTCCTGAATCGACAGACTGGCTGCGGCCCTTACACCAATCAATCAAAGACAATGGACCATCCAAACTTCCGAAAGCAGATTTCAAGGCTCCTTTAATGTCCGATTGCAGCAAACTGATCACAGATGACACTTGCACCTGTCGGAAGAAAACTTAAAAGCGTTATCACCGGCACAAAACAATATGATGTTACCATAAATATCCGTACTCGAAATGGTATAGGTGGTTGGTGCTAACTAATAATTTCACTAAAACTTTGGTCCCTCCACAAAGAAATCAGAACACATCTCATCCAATAAACTAAGGATATTCAGAAGGTTAGCTTCATTCAAGTCTTAACCAAATATAAGAAATAAGTTCCGGACTCCATATAACAACGCAAAATTTGAAGAACGAAGCACTCATATTGTACATTGGCACCCCATGATACATGCTTTGATAAATTAAGAACAGAACAGGCCAACCAATGTTTTCATGTTCTTCAATAAAACAGATACGGAAAGACTAAGGTTTGTAAACCGTAAAGGTACAAAACACATTATGTTGTTTGGTACTAGACACATCATGAGGGTCATGCTGTCATTAAAGCAATTTGAGTTCCCGTGAGCACAAAAATCAATGTCATGGTTCCTGAGAAGGAGATTCAAATAAGTGGCAGGTAGCTGGCTTTGCCGCCCCACAACAATCAAAATAAAGGCAAATCATGAAAGAGTTGTTGTGAAGATGCTATTACCAACAACAGAAAAGCCACAATTTTGTAGTCCATATATGAATTCATGTAGGCTTTGATCATGGCTGCATCCACCTCAGCGGCTCCCTCCACCCTTTCTTCTTTTGTTGGGTTATGATATAGGTTAATATGGAGTAGAAGACGAGTTACATTTACCTTGAAAAGCATGCATCACATCATTTGGCAAAGATCCAATAGCTCTGCGTTCACCAGCTTTTAGCTAGCTAGCATGTATGGAAATTGTACTCTTATGGGAGGAATTGACCTAATAAGATCTGAAATTGTACTCTTATGGGAGGAATTGACAAATAACCAAAGGTTTGTAGGGTAAAGGAAGCTAAGGAACTAAAAATCTAGTGTAAGAGAGTAGGATTAAATTAGCTACTTTGAATATAGAAACGCTAATGGTAAAAACTATAGTTAGTACATAATAATTACAAAGAAAATTAGTAGTTTGTCTACATGAAACTAAGTATGTGGATAAAAATGTAGAAAAATAGGAAAAAAAATACTGAATTTAATCTTCAGTATACATGTAAAGAGACATCGAAGTGGGTAGAAATATTTGCGGAAAAAATATTAAAAGAAAATGGTGTAGATGTAAAAAGAATAGGAACTAGTACAATATTAATAGTTTGTGTTCAGGGAGTATGTTACATATGTTATCAGTGCATATGCACACCAAGCAAGATTACATTAAGTATTAAAAGGAAATTTGAGAACATATTGGCATGCTTGCTACAAGAAATCATTGACACAATATATAAAGCTTAAGGAGCTGACGAGTTCTGGACTTCGACCACCATCTTTATTATCATCATCATCAAAGCCTTCTCTCAATCAAAAATGGGGTTGGCTATGGATCATAAGAAAGCTCCATAAAAAAAATTAGACAGCTTTATGGCCAGCTATCAACCTGACATCAACCCTCTATTTCGGTAACAAACCCCTAGACAAAACAGATATGGACTTCAGAGGGACATGCCATAAAAACTAGAGAGTCGGTTTGCAGGTTGGTTGGCAGGTAAATTACCCTACTTTTGGATTTGCAGTTTAAGGAGCAACCTCCAAGTTCTCCTAGACCATAAAGAATCTAGAAGAAGAGGTAAAATGATACAATTTGCTAGAAGTGGTTGCATTCATCTCTACAACACATTAGGCCATAAAGTGAAAAGGAAAATTTTGGACTTCAGCCACCACTATAGAAATTACAAAACTGATACTTAAATGTAGTTAGTCTTGTTATGACCAACAATATTATATCTTTAGTAGTGAAAATCACACTATATGTGTTATCATCCCAATAGCTCAATTGCAGTACAGGGACCTTTGATACAGTAGTCATCGACTTGTATCATTTTGATAAAAATGTTTCCATTACTTGTGCAATTACATTTGGTGGACAATATTGACATTGGTGGTCGTATCTTAATCACGGATGTTGCAAAGGTAATATCTAAAAAGCAGAAGTTCTGCTAGCAATTTATCCATTTCAGTTTAAAAGATAAAGTTAATACCACAACAGAAACACAACGATGAATATCCGCTCCGGGATTTCTGAAAGGAAAACACAATAGTCAGTAGTTCAGCAAGAAGCTGACTTAGAAGACTTTTCAGCATGTTGCTTCAATGATTCATGTATTTCTGATCGGTCATGGAAGCAATCAACCAGAGGTTAAAAAATATTCTCTGCTTGTGTAATTGAAGTAGGCTCCTTTGTTGCATGAAGTTAACTGAATGACAGTAGGTCTACCCACCTGACAACTGGCTTCTTATGTTTTATGATAAGGCCCCCTCTTGCCTTAGAAACCTTGGTTAGGAACTTGCCACCATCATAGGGTGGTGACCTCGGGTTGATAGCCGGTAAAAAAAACTGTCAGTCCTTTTGTGGAGCTTCATCTGCTCCATACCTAACCCCATTCAGATGGGAGGTTTGGATGATGATGAATGACAACAATGGACACTTTGATTCAAGGATAACACGGAGGAGAAAACCATACAGAGAAGGAGGTTTAGAATCTTTAGATGCTCATTTTGGAAAGAAAAAATATTAGTTATTGTAGGTTATGGGTATGGAATTGGAAATGAAAGGGGTAATAATATCCTTGATTTTGCATTTTCGACCATGTAATAGTAAATACTTGTTTAGAAAAAGAAACATAAATTACTTTAAGAGTGGATATAATATTAACCAAGTAGAACTCCTTACTAAGCAGTTAGATAGGTTAGCATGTAAAGATTGTGTGCAAGTGAAGATATTGCACCACTTCCCCTTATTGTTGCCTTACATCAATGATCAACATTAAGTTCTTACCTCCTTGTGTTAGATACAGATAAGAATTATTGTGCATACTCAAGATGAGATTCCATGTTGTATAGAGTTTTAGGAGGATATTGTGTCACTTGATAAAAGTAGAGGAGGCTTCAATTCTAAAATATAACTACGGCGAGAATCTATGGGATCTAAGGGTTTTATAGTCAGTTGGATGAAAACATAGTGTATGAAATGTAACTTCAACCATAAGTCAGAAAATGAGAAAGGAGTCTATATATTGATAGCTAATATATACCTAAGAGTGATGATTTTCAGTATTTACGACAATCAATCATCATGATGGAGGAGATTGAGAAAGATGTTCATAGAATCAAAAAGGATGGTTCTGTTTGTGACCGAAGGATTCCCCTTGAATTTGAAAGAAAAGTTCTATAAGACAGCTTGTACAAAGAGTCAAAAACTATCACCTATTAAATGTTTATGGAAACCAACTTACTATTAGAAATTGTTAAGATTTAAGTAACACACTTGCATGATTTTTATAAGGTTTGATTCTGAAAAGATTTCAAATTGCAACAAGGTCATCAAAACAAGTTATAGAATTGATCAAACGAAAAGTTGTTCACTGTTCAGAAAAGAATAATAACGAAAAAAATAATCACCTCGTAAGCTGATAATTCCAAGTTATGAGTGGCAATCTTTTTGTGTAAAAATAGGCATTTACATGACAGATTTGAATAATACTTCATCCATATAACTAGCCATAAAATCTAGGAAACGATATGTCAAAATCGACATTTACCCATTTCTGATGCAGATATTCACAAGATACGATAGGACCATATTGGATGCATTTTGTGCATAACTCCCAAATCAATTAAAAAAAACTGTATCCATATTAAATCCCAGTATCCGTAAGGTGCAACATACTCCAAATTTGGTGTTATATTGTATTCTATCCATGTAGGATATGAATTGGACACATATGGACACTAAAAATACACTAGGACACTGATTATAGTTTCAAGTCTTGTCTCTTTGTGCTTGTATCATGTCATATTGTATTTGTGTCATGTCATATTTGTGTAATATAGCATAAAATTGAACAAAAGGATGAGTGCCAAATAAAAGAGAGTAACATACTAAACCCAAAAATCATCTCAAATGTTTGATATTACTAGAATTTTTGAATGCTTGGGAGAGTCAAGGGGCAAGCATTTCAACCTAGCGAATCAAACACGAGGGACCTTCAATGCGGTTACCAAGACAAAATAAACATAAATGAGCATAGCAACATGTCTCAACTCTTAACTCTTAAGATTGATTTCCAACATTTAACTGCACAAGTTGAACTGTCAAAGGAAATACTACAAAATTGAAAGTTACTTACAAAAATACACTGTCAAAGGAAATACTACAAAATTGAAAGTTACTTGCAAAAATACACAGAACGTAAAGTTGGGAAACAATTTGATACAAGGAGAGAACTCTTATTAAAAAGTAAAGAATGAAGCAATTATGGATAAGTAATTATTAGAAGTAGCAGTATATTGGTCTCACTCGGTTCTCAAAACTATCATCAGATATATCGACAAGTCCAATTTAGATATATCGACAAGTCCAATTTAATCACATGATCTGGTTAAGCTTACAAATAAGAAAAGAAAGCGCAGTTCACAACTTCGATAAATCAGTTAGAAAAAAAAAAGTGTTGTCTTTCTGTGTCTAAATCATAACAATTTGAGAGCGGTTTCTGCACAACATGATATATGAAATAGAATAGTCAACATTCTCCGTCATATGAAGATTGTAAATTGAAGCAGTATTAATAACTTACATCAGCAGAAAGTGGATCAATTAAATCAACACCAGCAATATCCACAGAATGACATGTGGCTAGAAGTCCACCACAACCAGCATGAACCATAGAAGGACCACAAGAAAATCCACGCCTCTTTTGTTCCTGTAATGCAAGCCAGCAATAGGATCCATCGCCACTATTCATATCCAGACAAACATCAACCATTGAAGTAGATTGTTGGACTAACAAGACCATAGCATCAAGAAGATCCTGAAGAGGTTGCTTTTGCCCATGAATGCTCAGACCATCATCATTCAATGTATTATGAGACAAAGATGACAAATTTTCTGGAATGCGTGCATTTGAGGGCTTTGTCACCTTAGGAGCTCCAACAGAGCGCCAAACACCAACCCGTGTGGTAAGGGGTCCATCAAGCATCTCTGTATCGACATCGCCAGCTATTCTAGCTGGTATGAGATCTTTCTTCTTTACCACCTCCAGAGTAGCAATAGCTTCACTTGATCCTACATCTTGAGTTACACTTCCATCTAGTTTGCTGAAGCCAAAAGGAACTTGTTTTCTAAGAGAGAGTAGTGTGTGCCTGATACGACACATAGCAGCCTGGAACATCATGCATTCAACTTCTGTTGCAAGCACCGTCTTCAGTGATAACAAAAAATGTCCTGCCTCAAAAGTGTTCCCATTTTTCTTTTGGAGAGTCAAGTTAGAATTCTGTGAATTCAGCAAACTGGATAGTGAAGATGGTGTCCTCCCCTTTTTCATAAATATGTCATTATTCAACGATCTCTTGTCTACTTTTTTGGCCCCATTATGTACATGGTTGTATAATTCTGCACATGGATCAGAATCCAGAACTGTAGAACCTGACTTTACTTTAACAGATGCTTCAAATTTTTCTTCCGATACATCAGTTAAAGGAGAAGGTGGTGCCAAGCTATATACATAAGCCGCAGAAGTTGACTTCAAGCCCTCAACCCTTTTAGATCTGGGCAAGTAAGGACTTTTAAAAATTGAACTGGAAAACTCGCTAGAAGGAGCCTCAACTGCTGCGAATTCAGGTGAAAGTGTCATCATGGCTTCAGCTTTTGTCAGATAATCAAACTTACCTGCTAAGGGTTCTGATGTAGTGACTCCTGCAATAGATGATCTAGAATCCATCTTATAATATGTAGTTTTGCAGCGAGTATCCTCTGTAAATGCTCCAGATGGCAAGTTATGGCCTTCACCAGATGTAAGAGGAACAGGTGAAAGGTTCTGATCTGTAACATCCATTCCTCCAATAGGACCAACACTGACATTTCCAAAATCATCAGATGGAATCACAAGGGCTTGAGACTCAGCAGTTCCTGGAGGCTAAACAGGAAGAGCACTTCATTTAACAGAATGATCTGTAGAATCACTTATACAGAAACTACTGTTTGAAGAAACAAAAAACACGTCCTTTACTATATTAAAGTTGTTTCAAGTTATGTATTTAGAGAAAGTAACAAGACGGTGTGAACGGTAATATATGCAATGCAACTGTAAGTGACAAATAATGGATTATTTTAACAAAGATAATCTGGAAGAGGGTAAAGCAATACATAAACATAAACTTGACATTATTTTACCGAACTCGAGTGACTATTGTGGTTACCGAGGAGAGGTATAAGACTCCGGATGGGTGGCAGAAGGTCAGTGGATCGAGCCACAGGGGCGTATTATTCCTTCCATTTATAAATGGTGGGAGTTGAGGGACAGTGGGCCCAAAGGCATGCAATGCAGTGTGCACAAAAGTCCCGAACGTTACGCCGGGCCCCGTGCATTATGCCGTGAAGTCACAAAAAAAAAGGTAACAATTTGATAAATGCTCTTCGAATTCACTGGGACACTACTACATATCTGCTGCTTAACGGAATCTTTGCAGTAAGAGAAAATAACAGTTCAAACTTGGAAAAGCAAAGTTGTATAGAATAAAATAATACTTAATATGAGTCAAGCTTCCCTAAAAAAATAAACGAACCTTAAACATGTAAAGCTAGCATCAGCTTGCATCATTTACATACTAATCCTCAATGTTGTTATGACTTCTTTAAAATTGACAGAAGTCAAGATCGCCTTCTTTTACATTCCCTAACATGCTTTTTGATTAAGTCTGACACTAAATATCTTCACCATTCCTTCCCTTTTGTCACTAAATTTGTTCCAAATGTTGGAATTTACATCAAAAAGATCCAAGTGCAGGTCAGATTTTTTTTGGTTGATTAGAAACAGGATGGTTGACAGCCAGTTAAAAATTTATCAGTTCTTTTGAGTAGCTTTCTCATGTTCCAAAGAATCTTTTGAGTAGCTTTCTTTTGGCAACAGGGTGGTTGACAACTGTAGTGTAGGAGAAGGTAAGGAGGATGAGGATGTAAACTGGATTGTTCCAACTTCGAGGATTGAAGATCCTATTATCCTAATGAAGATCCTATTATCCTAATGAACCTGGTTATGACATATATTAAGCCACAGAAAGAAAAGTGCAATGTCATCTTAATAAGAAAGACTTAATAAGCTTCGGCTCTTGTGAGAACAAAACCTTATGATATTTTCCTTCTTCAACAAAATTTATACCCTTTCTTTGGCACAGTTTTCTTTCTTCGCAAGGCTACGTTCTGCATACATATACTTTGACATGGTACGACATTTTTCCATTCTTAGTCAACAACATTCAAACCAAGGAAGCATGGACAATTCAAAAAATGGTGGTGGTCTTTGTCATGTAGAACATGCATTGATCAATAATATGGACATCCTACAATATACTAGGACAAAACAAAATTGCTGTTGTATCCTTGTGAGCATGTCCCTATTGTGTATCAGTGTCCATGCAACAGAGAATAAAACCCTTTTTGGCATAGTTTTCCTTCTTTACAACGCTTCAGCATGGATACTACAACACAAGAAAATGATGATACAGAAATCTTGAGAAACTAGGATATGATACGGTTAAAATACAATATAACGGAAATCTTACAATATACGGTTAAAATACAATACGTTAGCGTTAATATAACGGCGGGTGTTATAATTACGGCACAAGAATATGACGATACAGAAATCTTAAGAAACTAAGATATATACGACTCTACAATACGAAATATGGTGGGGTTATAATTACAACCCTTCATCTAATGTCTAAGATGTGATAGGAAGCCTATCTGACATATATCATTGGAAAATTGGAGTGTCCAAGTCTCCAAAACAATCCCCTGCAAGTAAAACCCACCATCTACCTATCCAAGCAACATATAGAAATAGTTGAGGTAATAGAAATAGTTGCAAATAAGCAATTGTCATGCTGAAAATTATGTTGGCTATTGATTGACAATCATCCTCGTGTGATGTTAGAAAAATGGTTTCATTTGGACAATATCAGTTAACTGAGAAATGAGGGATGGATGAAACAGTTTTCAGTAGGGAACTGTTAACTGGATCAATTGATTACAATTCCAGACAAAAAGGACACCTGAAATACAATCTGCTCAATGTCGTTAGAGATTGGCCAATGAGCGTTATGCCATCCTTTTTATGACCAAGACCTTGCTTGGTACCCAACAATGTGCACCCATTAAAATTCACAAAATTCAATTATAATTGACTATCCACGACCACTGATAAAGACGTTTAGAGAGTAGATATGATCTATTATATGCAATATATAAGCCAAGATCTTTAGAAATGAAGAATCAAGACTTGTAGATGGGGGGGGTGACAAGCAAGGCCTCTCTTTATGTTAGAAGGTGCTAAATCAATAGGTGCCGGAACAGCTACAATTGCTTTAGCGGGAGCAGCTGTAGGTATTGGAAATGTCTTCAGGGGGTTTCTCCCGCTCCGGGAGGAACTACCGAAGCGGCGGGTGGTCCCGTAGCGAGCTCCAAGCGAGCGGC